>RJWT010017495.1:0-19314 GCA_004365215.1 Cuniculus paca | reverse complement strand
AGGATTGAAGTCTTATGTTAAATTCATTGATCATGAGTCTGATCCTGTGGGTCAACTATTACAGACCCTAGGAGACTGCATTGAGCTGGACAAGTCACCATAGAACGTGGACTCCCTTAGGTCCTGTGAAATATGACAACGATACATCATAGATTGTGACATTTTGCATAGTACTGAGGAGAAATTTATTAGACAAAATGCAAAGAAAAGGATATAAAGTATGTTAGTTGTGTAAAGCCACTCTAATCAAATAATGCAGACCAGGAAGCTTTAACATCAGAGATTTATTTTCTGAGATTTGTGGGTAGAATCTAGAAAGGTGTCCTCAGGTTTGAACTCTTCCAAGGCCTCCCTCCTTGACTTGCAGTGGGCCATTTCTTGTGTGCTCCACGGCCTTTCCTTTGTTTAATTACAACTTCATCTTCTGTTTTAATACAGATATCGATCATGTTGGATTAGTGCCCCCATTTTAAGTTATATATTTTTAAAGGCCTTTTCTCTAAATCCAGTCACATTCCAGGATTCTGGGCACTTGAAGTTTGACAAAATTTTGTGGAGACATAGTTCAGTGCATAACAGAATGGGAATAAGGAAAATGAGGTTGAAGAATGCTTACATTTTCAAGATTATCAAACTGAGGTGAACAAATACAGAGTTCAAAATGAAACAGGTGGCCTGAGATCAACCTGCACAAACTTACCTCATGATTGCCTGGATTTTAGGGCTTCTCTCTCATGTTCAAGATATCCTAATCAGTTTGAAAAGAAAGAATAAATAAAATAATGATTGTACTGCAGAACTCAAACTATCACAGAAGGGTGAAGTAAACCTTCAGTCGATGATTTGTAATGAACTTGTGCAGCTGTGATCTGCTTGAGGCTATCTGTCTCTTCTCCTTCTGCAGATCATTGTTACTGTCAGAAAGCTAAAGGTTTTCATTGATTTGTATAGCCTCATTTGTTCTGCCTGTAATCAATGACACATGGTCAGAAACCCCCGAACTGGTAGAGAACGTAATTCAGAGAGAAATAATTGGGATAAGGCCCATGTGATATCCTTCATGTGATTGAATTTTTTCCCTTCTTTACATGATGTGTTTTGTTAAAAATAATGTATCAAAATTTGCATAAGATTGAATCATTTGTCTCCTTCAAAGTAATATCTTTCAATAATTATATTAGTATGAATTGTTTATAATTACTTATAAATCAGTACTATACCCCAATACACTTATGTATAACCAATAAAAGTTACAAGTAATGTTGCAAACTTTTAAGATGGAAGTTATGTTGCCATATTTTATAATTGTTTATCATATATATATATATATATATATATATATATAATCCCATAGGTATTGTTGAGGTAGAGTTTAGAGCAAAACAAAAAGTACAATATAGGAAAATAT
The DNA here is from genome assembly GCA_004365215.1 of Cuniculus paca. Classification (NCBI taxonomy): domain Eukaryota; kingdom Metazoa; phylum Chordata; class Mammalia; order Rodentia; family Cuniculidae; genus Cuniculus; species Cuniculus paca. Next base: position 17,906 of record RJWT010017495.1, on the reverse strand, counting down.
GAAGTATACTCTAGTTGAGCATTTTTGGAGCACTTTTAAGGGGTATTAATTTTGAAGTTTTTGTCATAGAAAAAGGCAATTTCAAAAGTAAATCATTGTTAAGTGAACTAAATCAGATACATAAGCTTGAATAGCATGATTTCACTTACATAAGAAACCAAAATATCAATAAATTAGAGAAAAAAATGAAAGATGGATAATAGGAAACAGGGAAATAGATGTCTTGCAAAAGGGAAGGGGAGCAAAAAGTGGAGCAAAGAGGATGGAAAAGAGAAGAAGGGGATTGAAAAATTTAATATAAATTGTGTACATGTACCAACACCCCACAAAGAATGTAATAATTATTTACTGCAAACTTATACTAATAGAGATAAAAATTCAAAAAGTAAATCATCTTTAAATCAGAGTTATTAGACTAGGGCATCTTAGAAAATTGCTTTCCATGAGATATAATATTTAACAAGTTTTCATAGTGCTTGCCACATATTAGGATTATGTAACATTTGGAACCCTTTTCATTAAAAATTCTCATGACATTGAAATCCAGTTATTAACCCTCCAAACTTGGGCAAACAGGACCCTGTGTTGGCGCCATTCTTCAGACCACTGTCTGGGTCTTTTCCATTGTAACTGCAATTTGTCTTCACCAAATGTGTGTGTTGGAACCTTAACCCCTAAAGTGGTAAGATGGTATTTGAAAGTGGGGCTTAGGGGAAGTGATTGAGCCCATTAGAGACTAATGAATGAGAATGGTGTCATTGTGAGACATCCTAGAAAAACACTTCCCCTTCCTCTCTGTGAGGACATAGCAAGAAAAAAACCACCTGTGAACCAGGAAATGGACCTCTACTAGACCTATATATTTTGACGTTGGTCTTTCCATCCTCCAGAACTATGAGAAATATATTTGTGTTGTTTATATACATTTTATGTGGGTTTTAGAAACCCAAGCCAACTAAGGCAATAATATTTAAAAATAATTTTCCAGAATTTGCTTTCATTCATTTATCATTGTTTTCTTTACTTACCAGAGTTCTGAATTGGTTTACATAGGATAAAAATAGCCACTATCTTCTTACAAAATGTGCTATGAGTATTGACATACAAAGGTTCGTTTAGAGTCAAGGGAACCACTGAGTTCAAACGGTGTTTTGCAAAGATAAAAGGTGTATAATAACTTGGTGCCTTTTGATAGGTTTATAGAGAAATAATGAATATCCCAACTTGTTTAGTCTTGTTATATCTTTTTCTTTGATGGGATGGGACAATTTGTTTGTATAGCTAGAAGGTGATTTATCATAGCCGTCAAGTATATAATATGGTAATCATGTGTTGCTTTTTGATTAAATTCTCTCTGTTGGATAGAAAGATACAGATGCAGATAAGCATATATTGAAATGAGATATCTTTTATTGTTTAATGACACAGGTTAACTAGAGATCAGAAGACTAGTTATGGTGAATGAATAACCTCTGTCCAGAACTGGGTTAGTTTAGGTTGTTTAACAATATATTATTAAGGTATATCCTATTGACAATTATTTTTTGCATCAGACAACACTTATTTTCCAGGTGATATCATGTAGTGGGCATAATGATAGATGTCTGTGAACCTTATACATAAACCATCAGTTCCTTGGAGTTGTAAGTTCCATTGTATTCCTGAATGAAGACATCCAAAGCCAGTGGCTGTTTCATAGAGCATTCTCCCCATAAATGTAGATAGTACTTCTCTACAATTATAAATAAAAACAAAATAAAAGTATAAGTATTATTGAAAAATGACTGTCATCATGAATTTATTACTGTGGCTACCTCTTTTATGAAGACAATATTACCTAAGGAATTATAACTAAATACAGTTTGTTTTGAAAAAATATCTTTATTAGTTCTGAGTCTTTTTCAGATTGTATTATATAAAAACAAAAATACACAGTGTAAGTGAACACTTTTATATCTGCATAGAAATGATAAGAATTGTATAGGTTGGAAGAGATACTTGAGTTATTCAGATTCAAAATGCTATTGCTTTCCTGCTCAAAAAATTATTTGTTTAACAGTGACTTTCCTTTTATAAGAAAAAAAAGGAAAGCTGGAAAATGTCTAATGTCTAATATAAATTATACTAATATAATTACTGTTGCTGGGCAACCAAAGAATCATGAAAAGTTCTAGCTGCAAAGTAACAAGAATCCCATTTGTTTTTGTAATTGTGGATTCATCTTCCTTTCCAAAGCAGTGTGGGAAAATTTGGTTTTATAAGACATTAAAATATTTCAAATGTTTGATGACAAGCAAGTTTGATTCAGAGAGTAAGTTTTTACCTAATGTGATTGTTCTAGTACTCAGTAAATCATATTAAAAAACTTTATTTTCCTTTTTTGTTTATTCAATTTTAGAAAAATAAGAAACTTATGATTTAATAAAATAAAATGATTGACTTTAGAACCAAGCCAATATATGATTATAATTTTCTCTCACATCTATCATTTATAATCTAGTCTTATTAATGAGGAATGGGGAATGAGAAAAAAGAATTAAGAATAAAAGAATTAAATGAGTTGTGTTCTATAACCATTGATAATCAATTACTGGAGGCTGATTAGAATTACTTTTTGAGAATCATTGTTTAATTACTAAACCATGGCCTCTTTCTCTGCACCTAACTTTTATCATCACAGAAAAAATTTCTCTTCATAGCAGTTATCACATATTAGACACTATAATCCTTCCAATATGGAATACGCCATTCAATTTCAAGTTTTCACTTCATAAAATGTATTTACTTCCTTAAGACAAAATTTTATATTTGAAATAAGATACTGTGAATATCTAAGATTCTTTGCATAATAATTAAAAATAATATAACTTTCTTACTTTTTGCTCTCTCCATTTGGTGTTTATTACTTCTTAAAAAACCAAAATTATGACCTCCAGAAAACCACATTTGTCATGTGAAAATTTACTTCATGGAAAAATTAGACAATAACTTGCAAAAGAAAAAAAGTAACATTTATATAATGTTATGTCACATTTAACATTTTCAAATACTGTATTACAATAACTCACTATAATTTTGAAGCCTATGTTAATGAATTCTTTATCAAGTTGGTTTAACAGAGCACCAACAATCTTGCACTCTCCTTGTGATATTTCTAATTTAGTTAAAGGGTTGTGATGGGTGTTTCTTTAAATCAATGCTGAAAATAGACATGTAAATTTATATCTGCCACTAATGAATAATTTCATTTGTGAATATTTTCACATTGAAAAGTACTTCAATATACATTTTCAAAAATAAAGTCATACTTTTATTAAATTTTTTCTAAGTTTTCGATTTCAATGTTTATGTGCACACCTATTTAAATCTATTTAAGTATATCATAATATACACTTCTTTTTATCAAGTGCAGTTAATTCTCTACTGCTCACAGGCCATTTTTGGTGGAAATTACAATGTGAAAGTCTGTTTTCTCTTTGACTATTGTCCTTACATTCATCAAATAATTATTGTTCCTCTACTTTATACTAACACATGTCAAGTGTTAAAGATATAGGGCCAATAAACCCAGTAGGAGTTTTCATTTCTTGAAGATTACAGTATACTCTAGGAAAAACATTAAACAAACAGCACAAAAATAAATGTATAATTATTGATTATGACAGTTACTGTAATAATATGTAGAAAAGGAAACAATGGAAACCTTGAGGAATATAGGAAAGGAAGTGAAAATTGCCTATCACTCATTATTATTCAAAATATCTGTGGTCAACAAAATATGGTATATGTAACTTCCATGTATAATGGCACATGGAAGTCTTATGACACATACACACTGAATTTGACTAAAGAAGGAACTAAGGTAGGAATTTATAAACTATAAGACATTAAAAATTATGGTAAAATCCATATGGGGAAAACAAGTAAAGATAGAAAATTTTAAAATACACTTTTCCTAAAAAAAAATACTCTTAATCCTATCTCCTTTTTACTATCTTACATATTGGTAAGAGAAAGGACATAGAATGGATTATTTAGGTTTTCTAAAATTATGATGATAAGCTTTTGTTTGTTTGTTTTAGTGCAGCATATATGAATATGATTTGGTTGTTTATGCTCAGTATTACCATATAAACCTTTGGCACAACTTATGCTATCCAATTAACACCTGATATTTATTGAGTATTTTCTTGTTTCAGAAGTAAAATGTCTTGGTAGTATTTCAGAAAGTAAAATGTATTAGCTTGAGATTATTTTGTAAAGTCTCCATTGTGTTGATTTTTTTTCTTCTTATTAAATCTTTACTTGTTAATTAATCATAGGAATTTTGTTACAAAAGTATAATGAGCTTACTCTGAAATGGAGGTCACTGCCTAAGGAAGACTTTGGAGAACCCAGTGAATTATTTTATCAAAGTTTACCATCGTAGATTACATTCATAATTTGAAAACAAAAGATACTGTGGGATAACTTGTTAACTATACAAGAAGAAAAATCCTACTTCAATTATGTAAGCATTTTATGTGAAAGTGTATTTTAGGCTAAATTATCCAGCTAGCTCCTATTCTCTATTCATGTATTTTGGGCTTAAATTATCCTATAATTGTCAAAGTGAATAAGTTGACTTTGTTCTTGACTGTGTAAATATCTTTGGTGCTTCTGTAATAGCAGCAATTATTAACTGTTGTAAAAAGCTTATAGTTCAAAATAATTGCTAGAGAATAATCAGAGTACTGTTCACATAGTTTGGGATGATGAGTAGGTATAATGTATTTTTTCAGGTACAGTATAATCAGACAAAATTATTTATTTTCTTAGAGTCATGTGGTAAGTAAGACAGAATAAGCATCATTGTCCCTAATTATAGATTAGGTAACTGATACAAAAGTCATTAGATAGCTTGACATAGTCAAAAAATAGTAAGTGAAAAAACTTAACATTCAGTGTGAGTGTTCCGAATCCAGAGTGTGGATGCAATCATTTATTAAGAATGTGCTTGTATATTTTAGTGTTTCAGCCTGTAGGATTTGAAATTTTATTAGCTCACACACTTGCATTTTATGAAGTGCTACTTTAATTGAATGAGAATCTATCTCTTACCTCAGCATTTTTACTACCCTATGTTTTTCATGAATATCATCATAGTCAGCCTTTGATATATTCAACTTCTGCTTCTACTTAACAAAATTGTACACAGAACTTGCACAGTAAAGTGAAAAAACTGAAAACCCCATTGGCTAAGGAATCACATTTCTTAATAATAGCTTCTGGTTCTTCCCCACACAATGCACTCAGCTATGTCAAGCTGAAGCCTAAGGGTAATAGCCACCCCACTTCTCTCAGATATGGCATTCAGTGGACGAAAGTTTTAATTTGTGTTAATTATTTTGCTTTATTGTCTCGCTGCACATATTCTTCTTTTGTAATTTTCTTGACATGCAGCTATGCTAATAGCTTCAACAAGTATTTCTTGAAAATTTGTAGTTTGAAAGTACTTGTGATTTGTTTGAATACTAGAACTAGTATTGAGCAGAACAGGCTTGAGTGACAAATACATCTCTTTGTTTCTCTTTGTTTCACTATGTTGTAGTCAGGGGTTACAAGGAGAAAAATTATATACAGGGCACAGAATATATAGTATTATTTTATGATGGTCACACAGAGTTAAATACAAGAAAGTGCAGGAAATATGTTCACAACACTAAAGACCTAGAAAATTCAGCTGAGAGCCTGGATCCTACAGTAATGTCCTCCCTGAGTCCAGCTGAAGACCTATAGCCCACGACAGTGCCTCCAATAAATCCAGCTGGAGGTCTAGAGCCCATAACAATGACTCATGCAAATCTGTTTTACCTATCTCCTCTGGGAAGGCCCAGTGGTCAGCGGTGGAGGCTAGAAAGTCTATGCCAGTAGGGTGAATGATCTGTGCTAGTAGGTTGAGGGTTCTGTACTGGAACTAAGAAGTGACGCTCAAAATAAGAGCCAGGGCTCCCAGGAAAATTACCACAGCCATCCCCAGCGACAATGAGGTCCTGAGCTCCTCTGACCATTAGAACAGTCGAGTACATGTCAGGAAGCCAGTGTGACAAGCTTCTCCTGGAGATTAAACAGCAAACATCTTCTCTGGAACCAGGAAGCGATGCTCAATGTAAGGACCAAAGCTCCCCCAAAGTGAACTGAAGCCATCCTCAGCGACAAGGTCCCGAGCTCTTCCAGTGATAATGGCCAAATTCATATGGGGGAAGCTAGCCATGAGAAGCTCCTCCAGGAGAACCAACAGCTCCCAACAATGACACTTAGGAGAACCCACAATGCCTCTCTGTTCCTTTCATGTCTCCTTTTATGCTAGCAACTTTCCTCAGGTGGGCCATCTACACTCAGCACCATGCCGATTTAATTTAGCTGGTATTAAGTTGACCACCAGTTTTTAATCCGTAACACACTGTGCATTTGTTTTTATATTAGTCTTTGTTTTCTTGGTTTACTTTTTAAGGGAAATGTAAGAATTTCCTGAGATTTAAAAGTTGTGCATGAAAGGTATTTTCTATTTAAAATAAATCAGGAAGGAGAATTGCTTTTCTATCTAGCCTTAAAGTTAAAAAGAATAATTTGTTTATGATATTATTTGCATTGTTTATATAACATATGTATATGTACAATTTATGCAGCAGCAGAGCAGAATGCATCTCTATTATCAAAATCATATCAAGCTACTATGTAGTTTCTCTCAAAGGCATAGAATGTTAAATTTTTCCACTAATGGTACCTGACTTTTGAATTTTTATATTGGTGCATTATCCACAAAAACCAATATGCTAAACATGAAATTTGCTGTGGTCTCAGAATTGTAGAAATTTGTCAGTGACAAATTAATAATTTAGTATTTGAAATTCTTAGGTGTTAAAATGCCTTACAATTCTCACATACAAATATCACTTACCAAGAGCAAGTTCACTATGAAGAATTAAATTTATGAAATAACTAAGTAGAATATGAACTTATTCTCCATAATATGAAAATTGAATTTCAACCAATCATGAAAAAGCCCTCTCTATTTGTAATATAGTATTCCCTTACCTTAGTTATATGGCTTTTAGTTCTAGTAGTATAGGGTATGCCTAGATGCTAATAGTTAAATGAAGCAAAGAGGAAAAGAAGGCAGAACTCAAAGTCTACTTCTTATTGGACTTTAAAGTAAAATCTACATAATTCTAGAATAGTCTACTTATGAAAATATATGAGTTTGATATTGTACTCAGTATGTATTTCATTGCAGAGGTAATAAAAAGTCAGTAGAACAACTACATTTATTAACAGTCCTGGTAAAGTATACTGACCATTATGAAATTTTCATACTCTTAGGAACTAGACACTACTTTACCTTTGTTATTGTATATTTTTACTTGCTGGATTATTTTACTTAGGAAGCATCTGTGATTTTTTAATGGAATATGTTGAAAAGGATTTATTTTAGGGAACACTTTTACAACCAATTTTCTAAAATCACATTCATTGTTTTCAAAAATAAAAAATAATATACATTTGGTGGTGGTTGTATGCTTATGGATATACTTATGTACATTTATGTCATCTACTTAAACATTGATGCATTTAGCTTGTGAGTATGAAATACAGAGCTGCCACAAAATGTATACACACTTCAGGAAAAGAAGAACTTGAATCAATATTTTAATACTAAATTTATTGAGATATCATGAGATTAATACTAGTTACCTTTGGCCTCTACCATTACAAGAGGTATTCAAAACTGTGACCATGAGCTTCCAGATATTGATTAGTATGGTGAACTGCTGTTTGGTAACCTTAGTTCATTGAGATCACTGCACATGCATTTTCAATTTCTTCTCTAAGAGTCAGCAGTGTAGTGGGTTTTCTGAGCTATATAACATCAAGGGTCCTCCATATGAGGGTAACACCATCTGTTGAAAAAACATCATATTATTTTTCTTTTTAGAAAGTCATATTTGTCAGTATAATTTAGAGGCACGTATTTCTGTCTTTTCTAATGTATATTACTCAACTATATAACCTATCACATTTGTCTTAATAGAACATTTACCTAATTTTGAAGTCCCATTGATTTTGAGCAGTATAATGAATAACAACTAAACATTTTCTGTAGGAGTTAATTTTACAAAGCCTGGCAAAATCTTTAACATAAACCTGAATCAGATATATCACAGTGAATTAGAGCTATGAGAATCATACGTACACACTGGGCCTTATTTATCATGCACTACCATATATGTATCAAATATCATAAAATTTCCTTGTTCAACTGCTTCAGTAATGCAAATTCACAGAAGGTTGGTTCTAAAAATGGCATAGGAATGACTTTCAGAATATTATAACTACTACTACAAAACAAAGGTAGTTGTGCCAAGAGTATGTGAGTAGCAAATGTTTTAAATATGGAGACAAAAATCTGTTGGTCAAAATCTGTTAAATCATCAGATTAAGTGGACATTCCTTAGCCAAAGCTGCTTCTGCTCAGGAATGTACTACAAAATGGAGCATACATAATTATAACACATAAACACATGTCATTTTTTTTTCATTTTCAGGAGAATTGTACAAAGTACAACTCATCAGAATTTATAAAAATGTAGTGATACAATAAATACTGAGTACATCTGTGGCAGCTCATAAATGAAAGAAACTTGATAAAGGTTTTCCTTAATTTGCTAACAGTTCTAGAAACATATATGCTATTTGCACTGATGAAATGTGAAACTGAAAAATAAAACCCAATCTTTTCTAATATGTCATTAATAAACAACAAATGTCATCAACTGTGACCAAAACAAAACTACTTTCCTCTCTATTATCTCTGTTGAAAATATTACAAAATCATTGTATTAAGATAATTAAAAAGGCACTTAAAAATACAGCCAAAAATATAGGGTAAAGAGTGCTATATGGGTATGACAGGTGGTTAATTTTTTTAAAAAATAACATTTATTATTTTTCTATTATATTATTTTGATGTATGTATATTATTTTGATATATTTTTTAAAAGTTGACTTTTTCATATTCACTTTCATAATTATGTCTGCACTCACAATTTTTTATTATTTATCATAGGAGGCCGTTTCTCACAAATTGCATGTATTTTAGACCTTTAAATAACTGGACTCATGTCTCCCAGATATTCAGTAACAGCAATTAAGTCTTTGATCTTCCCTAGGTCAACACCTCTGGTGCTTTCCAATTTGATATTCTTTCTACATTTTTCATCAAGGACCTATGCATAGCCCTTTTGAATATTAGCTAAGTACTCACTCTCCTGAAAGAACTTTGAATGAGCAGGTTTAGATATTTTGGAGAGGGGACAGCATGGCTTAGTAATAAGTACACATTTGGCATTAGAGTTATATATGTTTACATCCCATAATTTTAGTTGTTAATTCTCTTAGGCAACATATTCCTCTTTTAGTCTGAGATTCAGATCCCTCATCTATAAAAATATAAATGATAGTACCTGGATAAAGGATGACTGATACAATGAAAAAAAATATGTGTAAATCACTTAGCTCAGTACTTGGCATATTGTAGATGATCTGGTAATGTTTGCTATTCTTTTTATTACTACTTAAACAGAAACACATGCTCTGTTCTGTAACTTTCCCAGAGACTGCAGACAGTTTGACTGCAATTTTTCAAAATGCGATGTTTCTCATTGCACAAGTAGTGAAAACCCTGGTTTCCCCCAGTGAGCTATCAGACAGATTGAGCAAACGAACCAGTAGTCACTGAAATCAAGCCTAGCTGGGCCTGAAGGAGTTTCAGGCAATTATGCAGAGTTCTACCTTCCCAGAGGGCCCAGCAGTTGTCAGCTGACCTCGGAAGCTTATGGTGGAACTTCTGGTGATCCTATGGGCTTACTGTGTTCCATCTGGGCAGGGAGCCAATTATCTTGAAGGAAAGTAAGAACGTGAGACGTTGTTTAGACAAATTTATTTGTTTATAGGTTAATTAACCAGTTTGAAAATTATCAATAGCTTTACTTCTGACAGACTATCTTTTGGTCATTACATGTTTAATACATTAAGCAGAATAGGAATAGGCAGGGAGAGGATTTGTAAGGATAAATAGGTATTTTTAGCAGTGTTGAAAATAAGTTTTAATTGAGGAAATGAAATAATTATTAAAATTCGTTTTAATGAAGGTAACATTAGTAGTGTGTTATCTATGATCACATTTCCACAGGCTAGAGGTGTGAAAGTCAAGTAAAATACAGTCAAGGGTGACAAAAATACATACAGAGAAAAATTTATCTGTGATAAACACATGTACACAGAATGCAAATGTAACACCATATGACAGCAGATAGGCCCAGAATGGGCAGCATGAAGATGGTGATGAACCCAACTGCTGTTCCTAGTGCATAAAAGCTATTCCATTCTAGGCAATTTTTACCTTGTGAAAATGCTAGATCATTTTTTCTGCTCTAACAAAGCTGGAAATCTGGAATTTTATGGCAAGTCATTTATTCTAAAAATTTCCAAATATTTTTATGAAAACAATACCTTATGGACCAAATACAAAATTTTGAGATAGTTGAACTGACCCATACCCATGAGTGATATTGTTAGAAGACCACAAACAGGTACTGTGGTCTTGGGAAAGGAAAAATGGCAGAGTAAAGCAGATGAAAGCAGATATCAGTGATTGGGCTGAGTTTTGAATGATATGCAGTATATTTTGTGTGTGTGTGTGTGTGTGTGTGTGTGTGTGCATAATGTGTAGATGCATCTTTGGTACAGGAAATATAATAAGCAGGGATGTGTGGAAAGGGTGACATTTTCTTAGATGCTCAATGTAGAATGCCATTGTGGAATACTTAGGGTTTGGGAAATAAACTGGTGGTCAAGGTGGAACATTGTACAGTGTGGACTTTCTTATTTTGTTTTGTTTTCTACATGAAGTTCAGATTTTGTGCCCTCTCCTATCAGAAGGAATTTATATTTTCCTTTGATGTACATGCAATAGAAATACAGTAATTTTTCACAACTAAATAAAGGGAAGAAAAATGGAAGATGGAAAACACTAGCAGAATTATTCTGTCCCTTTTATTAAAATATTTAACTATACTTTTTGAAAATAATTTCTGGTAAAGGTATTAAATGATTGTAAAAGATTAAGGTAGTTTATGTATATAGATGCATGTTTTTGGAAGAACTTACTGTCATCAAAGTGGATATAATTTAAAACCTCACTTGTCCTTCCTCTCAAATGTCTGGGTTTTCTCATTTTTGTGTTTTGTGTTTGTGAAGATGGACAAAAATACAACTTGTCATGTTTCTTAGAAAGAGGCATTGCAGTTTTCCTCGTTGTGGAATCCTAATTAAAATGTTCCATTCGAAGGATTTTTTGTCAACCAAAATTCTTGTTAAGCAAATGCTTTATATTCTTTGCTGGAGCATAAGGCTGCATGTTCCTAGAGGGAAGATTTGCAAAGTGACCATTGAACCCAAATATATAACTACATATATTATTTCAGGATCTTGTAATGTAGATTTTTTCAGAAGTGTTTAATACATAGGAATGTACTGGCCAACAGATTTTATGCATATCATTTTAGAAAATTTAAGTAATACCTCTTATATTAAATTTCCTCTTACAAATTATATACATCTTACAACCAAAAGCATACTCTTCTATTAGATGTAGAAACAATACCATTCTCACATGCTCCTACCCTTTTTAATTATGAGGGAAGAAAAATTAGCATTCTTTGTAAAAAATATTCTTTTCACAATATCACGTTAGAGGCCTTTTGGATTTTTGTTTTATCTTTCAGTCTCATAGGAAGCAAGTGATTTCTTAAAATAAATTTGAGTGACTTCTGTAATAAAAAGTTCAAATTTAATTATTTTCAAAAATCCATTAATTCTTAACCTTTTCTAGTGCCAATTGGATCAAGTCTTCCATTTTTAATACCTCCTATTTTTCATGGGAATCAGGACTACAGGGAACTAATAATCACACTAATTTCAGTGGATCAGTGTCTATATCAAGTTGAGTTTCATAAACCAATTTATTGCTTCATAATGATCATAATGGTTTATAATTTTATTTAATAATGTGCTTTTTGTAACATCTGTTATATTAAAATTACAGCAATGGAAAAATTGCATATATAGAATTTAAAATATTACTTGAATTTTATTACATATATAATTATTATTTTATTGTTAGTAATTTATTGAAAGAAGACATTTCATCTCTAAAGGTGATATGGTTGCCCTTGTTAGCAATAGTACATTGCTGATAATTTATTTCCTTTTACAAAATTTCTGGGGAGTATTATCTAAGTGCTATATTTAATCTGATAGAGCAAACTTTTAAATTGTATATAATAAATATATAATAAATATCACATTCAAAATGTATGAAAGGCTATGACTGGTGACTTTGTCAACTATATTTTTGAGTTGTATATGTCTATTGTAGGTATTTCCAGTAGTTTTTGGGTCATGTATCAACATGAATGATTTTTACAACCTAGAATGAAAATGACAAGGTCGGTTTGCTATATTTATCATCAGCTAAAACAGACCAGATAAATCAATAAATTAAGGCTGAGTTCATTAAGTGAACCACCTTGTGATTATTTTGTTAGATAAGCTTAATTTCTGGAGCTGGATTAGCTACCGGTCGGTAAGACTATGCTCCAGTCACTTATGGGGTAAAACGGCAGCTTTGTATCTAGGTTACTGGAAATGATTATGAGATATATTTATCATGATGAAAATACAATATTTTGATTAATAATCTTCTTAAATTTTGAAGAAATTCTATTTTGAAAATTTAAAGAAATATAAAAAGTATTAAATCTGTTTAAGTAATTTGCTATTCTTGTTCTAGTGTGTTTAACTGATTTTTACATCAGCCACACTGACTTTTTTCCAATCCAAGAAAGGGTTGTTTTCTTTAGTTCTAGACTTTCCTTTCACGTTCCTAATGTGTGTGTGTGTGTGTGTGTGTGTGTGTGTGTGTATTAGCTGAAGTTGTCTAAGAAAAAAAGAACCAATAGAGTACATATAGAGATGTTGGTAAGAGTATATTTATTATGAGACTTGACTACATTATTGTGGAGGTTGAGAAGGAAGCTGAGACTGAGAAGACTCAGTGATATAATTCAGTCTGAATCTGAAGGCCTGAAAGCCACGAAGTCAAGAGTAACACCTAACCTGAAGCCTAAGGCTTAATAATGGTAGGGTGAAAGCAGGCACAGATTTTAAGTTCTGAAAAACCCAAGGACAGGGAGCTCCTGTGTCCAACGCCAGAAAAAGAATATGGCTATCTCAGCTAAAGGAGAGAAAATTTGCCTTTTATCCTTCCTTTTGTTCTATCTGGAATATCAGTGGTTTGGATGATTCCTGCCCACGTTAGTAAAGGTGGATTTTCTGACTCAGTTTACTGATCCAGATGCTCCAGAATACCATCATGGATTCACCCAGAAATACTATTCTGGCAGCTTTCTGGGAATCCCAGAAGCCTAGTCAAATTAACACTAAAATTAATCATAACACTCAGTATGCCCCCTCCCTGACCCTAAAACATTCCTATGGCTGATCCCTCAATTTTTTCTCTTCACTTAATTGTTGCTTCATTAAAATCTTTTGACACTGCTGTCCATGACATGACAATCTTAATAATCTTTCACATACTGCTCTTCCTGTACACAACCTTAATACAATGTAGTACTTATTTGGTGGTTGGCTTTGTTCTCATCTGTCTCTCCAATTAGAATATAACCTCCATGAGAACAGACTATATATTTATTCAGTATGAATAAGCAGGCTGTATATTCTGTACCTATGACAGGCATCAGTAGAGATATCAGGAATGATTTAAAAATACAATGACTGTTTAAATTTTTTAAAACTTATTACAGTAAAGGACACATTGCTGTTACTGTCCATCAAAATATTCCCCTTACTTCAAAACCTTTTATCCCATTATTTTTGCCACTTTCCAAAGCAATTCTGGAAATCCTCTTTCATGATTGACTTTGAGGTGTAATTAAAATAAAGTGAATTCTGCTGCCAAGTGTAACACAATGGGAAGGCAGGCTTGTAAAAACATTTAGATGTGAGTGGATCTGCAACTGTTTGACTTGTTGCTCTTCCTCAAGTCAAAATGACAGTGAAGGTAAATGTTTGAATTGAATGAGGACATCAAGGCAGCCACGACAGTACAACTAAAGACATTTATGACAAAAGATTTTCATAAATGCTTTAGAAAGTGGCAAGAACAATGGGATAAAAGTACTCAAAGCAACAGGGGGTATATCGAGGGGGCATTAAGGGCAATATGTCTTTTACTGTAATACCTTTTTTAATGTAACTACACATCATATGTTTCAATCACACCTTATAAATAGTTACAGATCATTAAGTGCTAGAGTGACTGGTTTGAAACCTAGGTATGTCACTTATAAGCCTTCATCCAAGGTTCTTACTCTATTTGTGTTTGATGTGTAAAAGGGGCATAATAAAACAAGGATTATGTAAATTAATGAATGCAAATTATATAGCATAGTATAAGGTCTCATTAAATGTCAGCACACTAGATAGCACAGCATCTAATGCATAACAAGTAATGAATAAACATTGGTAAATATATATATGAAAGACACACTAGAGCTTCAGTGTCCATAAAACTGCCAATTTATCATTTATGACCTGAGTGAAATTGTTTAATTTTTTGAATCTTAGTTTCTCATTGAATACAATAGTATAACCTATCTTGATGTTTTTATAATAGTAAAATGAAATTCTACTTATAGCGTCTTTTACAGTTTATTTTTTTAAGAAGTCAAAGCAAAAAGTCCCTAATTTCAGACTAGAAGCAGAAGTCCTATGTATTGTTCCCACTCTCGGACTATTGTTTTCAAATATTCTTCTCTAGAGTATCTGGTGATAATTATCCTGAACAATTCTAGTCATTAAAACTTCTTGATTATAAGCAACAAACCAATTCAAGCTAACTTTACCCTAAATTAATTAAAAAATAAATGGAGATGTATTTATTATAGCAGGAGACTGAATTGAAGTCATTCATGGTAAGTTCACAACTTTATTTTCCATTCCCTCTTAGTACTTAATGATTTCAATCTTCCTCCTTCCAGGTTGAAAACCCTGGTATTTTTCATAATTTTTCTTTTCTTTCCAATAGGATAGACTATTCATAAAGTAACTTAAAGTCATAAATATAACTTAAACCACTAATTAGAATGTGCTAGTACATTAGTTTTCTGTTTCTTCTATAATATTGCCACAAAACAAAATTATTTTCTTACAGTTGTGTGGGTGTGAATTTCAATACAATTTTCATTAATTTAAAATCCTGGCTGTCAGGAGAAGTGTGCCCCATTCTGTAATCCTAGGAAAGGTCTACTTCCTTGACTACAAGCTTCTGGTGGCTTCCTACATTCATTGGCGTATGGTCCCTTTCTTCTACTTCATTTTCACAAAGCCCCACTCTGATGCTTTCTTCTATCTGTTTCTCTCTTGCTTTAAGGACTCACATAATTAGAATGGGTCCACCAGGAAAATCCCTTTCATGATCACCTGATTAGTAATTATATTCACATGTACAACCTTAGTTTTGTTATGTAATGTCATAAGAAGGATGTCTTTCGGGTGCCTTATACTGCCTGCCACATCTTGCCTAAACATCCATACTTTGAAATTTTTCTGTAAGTAAAGTTTTATAAGGCACCAGTCAGAACAATTCATTTTTATCTTCCAAATTTTACAAACATACTTTATATTCCAGAGTTTTTCACTCGATCCAAATTAAATCCCACTCCCCATACCTAGAATCCAAAGGGATCATTCTCCCAGTTTTCCACTAAAATGAGGGATTACAGTCAAAACACAGAAGTGACTCTCCATAACAAAAGCTGACAATTCCTTCATCAAACGTTCCCCTACATCCTTTGTGATCAGTATCAATATAATTAGACTAAGGAGTTTGAGAATAATCAAACAGCTATTCAAACTATTGCTTATAAATTTAATTGATGTAGCATCAAAAAGAACTTCTTAGAACAGTCATTCAGCAGGAATTTTCTATATATCCTCAAACATAATATTATGCCTGTATATCATAGAATTCAAAGGCTAAGACTTTAGGAGAACTAATACTAATTTAAAAACACAGAATATCCAAACTAATTCTATCTTCTTTCTTCTTTTCTTATCTATTTCTTCTGATAAATCAGTCTCATTCCTCTTTGATCCATGAATAGCTGTTCATGGAAGGATGAACTATATTACATAGGACCAAAGATGCCACCCATTTGCATTCATAGATAAGGGAAGATCATTGTAATTTGGGATAATGCTCCACAAACAGGTATGACTGTTATTTATAAACTTGTTAATAGCATAACAAAGCAGTCATTGTAGTGACCAAATTTTTGAAGCCTATTATAATCAAGTCCTATATTATCATATTGAACTCTCAATTCAACTGTACAAGGAAGGTTTTTTTTCAGGTGTTATCTCCATTTTAAAAATGAAGAAATGAGAGCCAGAGAAATGAACTAATTTGCCCAAAGTCACACTGGAAGGAAGTAATGGTCAGGATTTAAATTCTCATTTCTCTAACTTCAAACTTCATTAAAATTTTTCAGTAGAATAATATTCACGATATAATATTTTTTAAAAAAAGTATGTTTTAAAGTGTTTGTGTACTATTACAATTATATTTCTATTCATGCCTATGCCTATGACTGTATCAACATGTATACCTCTCTTTTCTGTGTTATGTCTATATCTGTATCTCTCCTCTTCACTCACTTTCTTGGCTGGATTCATGTTTAAACATTATCACTCACTTCTCACAATGGGCTTATTTGATATACAAATTCAACTTTTTCTGTCTGTATATTTAAATGATCATAGCTTATCTGTATCAAAATAAGATAGTTTTTATTTATTTTATAAGAATAAGAAATATCATTCTCATTCTGCTACGTCTCTAGAGAATGTCAACTTTTCCTTAGGTGGCTTCTTTTGTGTTTCTTCTGCAGCTCAATCACATTTATCCTACTGTTTTCCTATTCTAATAAGAATCCAGAAAATCAACATGGTACCCAAGATACTTGTATTATTCATTGTAATAGTATGGGTTTATAAAATACAAGCTGTGAAGTATCTGCTGAGTGACATTTATACTTTTGTATTGACTCCCATAAATACAGCATCTAAGTTTTAAGGGTTTTTCATTATACCAAAATTGTTTTCTCCTAGCTCTCTT
This sequence comes from Cuniculus paca, assembly GCA_004365215.1. NCBI lineage: Eukaryota > Metazoa > Chordata > Mammalia > Rodentia > Cuniculidae > Cuniculus > Cuniculus paca. Next base: position 607 of record RJWT010017495.1, on the reverse strand, counting down.
TTACTCAGTTCTTTTTAAAATTTATAAAACTTTATTTTCTTATTAATTTATCAAGTATATATATATACACAACATTTTCATACATATTTAGTACACATTAGTTTTTTTTACTAACATTGAAAAAAGCTCAGATTTCTTTTAAAACGTAGAGACATAAATTATAAATACATTACATGAATAGCATCTTAGATATTTTTTAAAAGAATACTTAAGGACATCTTACCTCTTCTTCTAACTTAATATAAATGAAGAATCATAAAAAAGGTTCATTTTCTTCTGATGGTAAATAAGTGCTTTCTCTTTTTTATTAGGAAAGCAATATGTAATTATTTTACAATATCAGAAATCATAAAGAGAGCAAAGAAAATTTAGATATTCATCAGTATTCCTAAAATGTGGAGATAAACAAATACACAACTGTTTTAATTATATGGTATACTGACAAATATCTAAGACCTGTGTGTTGGACATCTTTCTAAGTCAATAAATGATTCTACATTGTTATTCCCAGGTTATTCCATTATTTACTTTTATAGTAAGTAATTTAAATAACCTCTAGTACAAACACAATTTGTTTTTGTTTTTATATTTTTTTATTGTTCACTGC
>RJWT010017494.1:0-19315 GCA_004365215.1 Cuniculus paca | reverse complement strand
CTTAATGCCCTGTGTTAAATCCCTAAGAATGCCTACCTAAACCTGCAGTCCCTCCACCCTGGAAGGAAAAGGCCCATGAAAGTACTTGACACCAAGATGTCAGTGTCTGATGACAGATTGCAATGTCCCCCTAGGATGTTTACTTGGTGTGGTGTGTGTGTGCGTGTGTGTGATACAGGGATTAAACCCAGGGCCATTGCACCAAGCCACATCTCCAACACTTTTTAGCAATTTTTGATTTTGAGACAGAGTTTCACTGATTTGCTAAATTGCCCAGGCTGGCCTCCAACCTGCCATGCTTCAACCTCAGCCTCCTAGAGTACTGGAATTGCAGGCTTGGGGAGGTGCATCTTAAAGTTACCGTCAGAGGAACCCGGAGAGATCTGTGGAGGAAGGGAGTGGAGGGATCTTCAGGCAAGTGTCACAGAAATCACACCCAGTAGGGAAATGGGACCCCCAAAGAAGGTAGCATGAATGCATGTGGTGACACTACGGGAAAGGCAGTCAACCTTCCAGGACAGAAACACATTCTGATCTGCAGACTGCTGCTGCTGCCAAATCCCATCTCAGCCCCCAGGGAGAAGAGGCAGGATACGGGCTAATTAATTCTTCTCATATCACTTTGCAGCCAAATTGAACATTTCAAATGTGGGTACAGAAAACTTTCAAATGCCCTTGCCAGTTGTGATGGTTAAGACTTGATTCTCATTTTTTTCTTCTTCGCCTACCTTTCCTGCTGGCGCTCAGCTTTCTACAGAATAGAGTGCTCCTAAGATGGTACTGGAAGTAGGAGGTTGGGCTCAGCACTGGGAAACCAGACAGAATCAAGATTTTTCCAAAGGCAAAAAGAAGAAAGAAAGAAAAAAAGAAGGAAAGAAAGAAGGAAAGAAAGAAAGAAAGAAAGAAAGAAAGAAAGAAAGAAAGAAAGAAAGTTAGTTCTAGAGCCCAAATTTCATTCTAAGACCTTCCTTAATTTTCTATACCACAGCAGCCTATCTTTTTCTAAATTTTCAAAGTACAGGAAATTCTTCCTGGAAGAATTGCCACCTTTTTGCTGTAGAGTAATAACATTTGCATAAACCACAGTGCTCTTGGCAGCTAGGAAGCTCAAAACCAAACTGAATACTTAGGAACAAAAGCTCTGTCAGCCCCTGGATTAACAAACTTGCTTCCCCTTATTTCTTTTTGTGAATTTAATTTGCTAGCATTGGGTCTAAAATCAATGTTTGCATAGCTTGTGTACAAATTCACAACTTGGCTTGTATGCAGAGACCAATTTTAAAAAAATATAAATAAGTCCCTAAATAAATACCACACAAAAAAAAAAAGGACCAAGAGAGAATAGATCAATAGATGTATAAGGATCAAACCTTGGCACCTGGGGAAACCAGAATAGGGTAGAAATATCACAGACCTCAACAGAAACTCAGGCCAATGATGACTCTGGGCTCTCATTTCAAATTGGCACCATTTGAGAAATGTCCTGCTCTGAAACATGGGAAAATGAGAAATTATAGAGCCTATCTAACAAATCAAAAATAAATGAAGTAACAACATAAAAGTAGATTTACTGTTATTTATAATTTACCATTTTTACCTTGTTTTCAATTGTCTCTCGTCCTCTTCATTTGAGAAGCCCATTACATTTTATTATGCTAAACCCTATCTTCTGTCACATAAATTACAGTTAAAGATCTTAATATTAAAGCCTCTTAGCTCCAAGATCATATTTCAAGCTTTGTTCAAACCAGACGTTAATGCTGGAATTGAACACAGAACACTTTGTCATCATTACCTATGATCTCAAAAGTATAATACAATTTTTGCTATATATGGCACAAAAATGCCTCTTGGTATAACACTGAATTATGGAGATATATTGATTTCTGCAGTATTTTGACAAAACAATAAAACTAAACCTGTTAGCTCCTAAACAGATACCCAGACATCGGCCCAGCCATGATAGCGGTGGTCATGAAGATGAAGGCTTCATTTAGCCCAGTTAAAATAGGAAAGTACTCAAACCCATGTCTGTCTAGCAGAATGGCAATTTCTCTTCTAGGGCAGTAAGAGAGAGGCAGTTTTCTTATTGGGGTGCTCCACCAAGGATCCCAAACCAGCCCTCATTTTCCAATTGAGGGATCTTGGGCCATTAGCCTAACCTCTGTGGGACTGGGCCTGTTCATAAGTAAGAAGAGTAACAGTCTTGTGGAATTACTGAGGAGATTAAATGAGTTAATATATATACAGTGCACCTAACCTACCCTCAACCCAGTATGAAGTAGGTGTTTGATAAACAGCCACTGTCAAAATTATTCCTTAACACATGTCGCAGACAGAGCAGGCCTTGTGTCTACACTCTGCGAGAGCAAGTTACAAGACCTGTCCATACTCTCATCCTTCGTTCATCTCCTTTCCTCCTTGTAACTTTGGGCCAATCACATTTGTTTTCTGGCTCCATTTTCTCATCTAGGAAACGGGGAGGAGGGGTAATCATGCCTGCCCATCCAACCTCAGAAGGTTCTTCGGGGACAAAGTGCAGTATAAGACGTGACGGTGCTTTGCGGAGGGAAAAACTCGACACGAGTATGAATGATTATTACTACAAATCAGGCTTATAGTTGGAAACCATAAGCACCCTGTGAGTGCTGTGTCATTCCAAGTCAGGCATTTGGCCAGCAAAGAAAGGAACTTTGCAAGGATAAATCAACGTGTCCTTTTCCCCTTAGTAATGGTGATGATAATAGCACCATGACTGCACACCTGACTTTCCCCCTAGTCATGATAAGACTAATGCTGCTGCCACTGCAGCTTACATTTTTTAACCTCCCACTATGAGACAAACATGGGAATATTTCCACCTGAAATGGTTATCCCATCTTGTTTTCACAACTGCCTGGTCATGCAGGCTCTATTACAATCTGTAATTTGAAGATAAGGAAACCCAACCCAGAAAGCCTAAAGATTTGCCCAAAAGTCAAGGCTGCCAAGTGGACGTCAGGAAGGGGGTGCCATCTGTGACACCAAGTCTATGGCTCTTCCCACCTTGCCTCTGAGAGGGCCTCTGTCCAGGAGGATGTGCAATACCTGAGCCATGAGTGGGTTTTCAGTCCTCATAAAACACTGTCATTGAGCCAGAAATTGCCAGATTCAGGGGTTCAAACAACTGTGCTAAACCAAGGGTTGCTCACAAACCAAATCCACAGCCCCTCCCTTGACCCTGAAGTGGCCTCATGGCAGAAACACATGGAGCATTTGGAGCCCAAGAAGACACTTGCACCTTGGACATGATTCCTGATCATGGGTGGACGCTGTTGGAGAAAAAGTAGGGCCAGGATGTGAGTCTTGGCATCACTATGGCCTGGCTATGTAATCACAAGCAAGATCTCCACTTTCTCTGATCCTCAGCTTTCCCCTCTGTGAAGTAAGGAACTATAAGAAATATAATCAAACTGTTTTATCTGATCAAATTGCTGTGCAGAGCAGTAAGAGCATGGGTATGAACAAGCTGTGCAAAATGCTCACCTCAACTGTAGTGTCTCCTCTGTTCCTCATGGGGACTAGGTTCACCCCTTGGTACCATCACTGACATAGCGTGTATAGTTTCCCTGTCTCCAGGCCAGGCCACCAACAGTGAATCAGAGGTCTCCCTAGGAACTCCATCCCATCAACATAAACCTGGCACACAACCAAAGCAGAGCTGTGTGCTCTGTCCCTCTGTCATCCCTGGGAACAGGAGAAATGTATGCAAAACACACACACACACACACACACACATACACACACACACACTGTCAATACCTCAGTGCCCTCCCATGGTTCTCAAGATAAACACAAAGCCCTCCACAGTGCCCACAGAGTCCAGTGAGCCACGCCCAGCCAGTATGCAAACACACCTGATCCTTCATCTCACCTTCCCTGCCTGCAACCCCTCCCACCATCCCATTTGCCTAGTTATCTTCTGTTTCTCCTTTAGATCTTGACTCACTCATGATGTCTTTGTGTCTTCATGAAAAATCTAAGTTACACGTGACACTAAGATTTTCTATTTCTTGGTTTCTACCACAGTGGTCATTCCTATTTATTTGTCTGATTCTTTCAGGCCTACCTAACTATTCCCCAGATAAACTCTATGTGAGCTGGAGACATAGCTATTTTACTACCGCTGTGTAATCTGGAGCCTCACATAATGACTGGTGCCAGTAAATTTTCAAAACCAATGTTGAATCAGTCGTTAATGGTTAGAAACCAACACACTTCTGACTTCACTTTCCACCTGGAAGCCTATGCTTTTCAATTCATTTGAAATGTATTGATGAATCTTGACCTCTGTTTGACACCATAACATAGAATTAATTCAAATGGATCACAGGCCTAAATGCAAATGCTAAGGCCAAAATAATTCTAGAGGAAAAATTTGAAAACAATGTTCCATGATTAAAAAAAAAGTTTCATAATCTTGAGGTAGGCAAATATCTCTTACACAGAAATAAACCTAAGAGTAACTCAAAAAGAATAAAATCCTAAATTGGACTTAACCAAAATTAAAAACTTCTGCTCTTCAAAATAAATGATTTGAAAAATAAGAAGGAAGGTACACAGTGGAAGAACTAGTTTAATGCAGATATATGACAAAAATCTTTTATCCAGAATATATGAAGAACTCTTACAACTTAATAATAAGATAAACCACCCAGTAAACAAAATGGGCAAAAGACATGGACAGGTAGCTCACAAAAGAAGACATACAGATGACTGATATACATGTGAAAAAATGTTCAATGTTGTTGTTAGCAAATGCAAATTAAAATCACAATGACATACCATTTTCCAAATAGGGTCACACTCATATGTTCTGATGTATAGGACATGGACATAACTTTTGGGGGCCACTCTTCACCTGACCACCTGGGCACACACTCAGTTCGTGGCCCCAACTTGCCTTTATTGAACTGTAATACATGACCAGTGAAGAGCACACGGCATAGCATTTCCCTAAAGAACCTCCTCCAGGGGTGGAGAAACAGAGACTTTGCACCCGAGGACTCTCTTCCTCCTCCCCCTCCTCCTCCTCCTCCTGCTCCTCCTTCTCCTCCTCTGCTGGAAAATGAGGGTTATTGTGCCCTCATGGACTGTCATGAGGACATTGTGGAATAATGGTTGTGGAAAGCTCAGCCCTGGGTGGCACACGTAGTAAGCATTAAATAAAATCCATCATCACTTTCCCCATAGGATAGAGCATGGAGCCGTGGTCTAGACAGAAGGTGCCAGGACTGAGTTTGGCGGGGGTGGGGGGGACTTGCACATCTGCAGAGAGGGCCCCAGGAAGAGCAGAAGGAGCTGTCCATCTTCCGGCTGGTTCCAGACAAAGGGACTGACATAACCAGGAGAGCTGTGATTTTCACACCTGTGTGGGCACCTCACCTATGGCAGCACAGGAAAGCAAATTGGGTTTATGTTGCAAATAGAAAATGATGATGCTAATTATCTTACATTGTAGTGGCCCAGGATGGTTCCCGGAGCACTTTGCCTTCCATTACCTTGTTTGCTCACACTATGAAAGGGAGGAGACTTCCATCTCAGGCCTTGACTGGCTCTATTCCAGATCGGAGATCACCTCCTCCCACCCCACTGTGGTTTGGGCTTTTGGTTTTTGTTTTGTTCTAGCAAAAGGAAAGACTTGCTCAGGAGGAATTACTTATGCAGAGTGAAGACTTCGCCAGCTACAGTGAGCAGGCAGTTTTGCATTCAAATCTGGGATTCAGGGCACTATACTCCAGGATTCATTCATCTAGAAGTCCCTATGTTCCTGTGATGTGCCAAGGTGGGGCAGCATTGGTGGTGTTACACAGTTTTTCCCCTCCTATAGGTCTGGTCTGACCCCTCCAACTGTGGACTTCTGTTCACCCCCTTAGAGTTTCCAAGGGTCCCCACCATTATGAATACAGCCCTATTTTAGTGGGATAAGATGAGGAACCAGGGTATAACTGCGGCAGAGCAGCACACAAATCATCCTAACAGGACACAAAACCATTTCCCTATCAAGTGAATAGAATACTCTGCCAGGTTCTGTTGGCAGCAGAGAAATCAACCCTTCGAAGTACCCAAATGGGGTGTCACCCCCTTCTTGGATTTCACTTTTGCCTTTGAGAGCTCCCCTTTTTACTAGGAGATAGATTTTCTTTAGAAAATATTTTTCTTAAATAGCTATATCCTTGTTTCCATTACAACTGAAAACAAGGGTCAGGAGCAGGCCCCTGATGAAGGCATAAATATTGCATTCTAGAGGTGGAATGGTTTGGCTCCCACTTTGTAGAATCCCCTTGGGTGAAATCTCCCCCAGAGCTGCACTGGCCTGGTTCTTTTTATGCGCTTGTTTGTAAAAAAAAAAAAAAAAAAATCTCCCCAGGAGTTATGCAGGCCTTTTCCTTTCAAATGCTGCGGCTATTGTAGGTGTGCATGGCCAGCCACACTTAAGAAATGCTTAGAAGAGGGCCTCTGTGGGTACATCATTCTCAAGTTCCCCTTTTTGCAAGAAATTAGACCTTTTACTATTGAGGGGAACAAAATATTTACTAACATCTGAAGTACTTTCCTCGGGGAACAATCCCCTCCTCATTCTCTTAAGAGCAACACAGTTTTCATGCAAGAGATTTGACATGTCAGGCTCCTTCCCTGTTCTCGTCTATCCCTCTATGTTCCAACTAGCCCCATGGACTCTGGGAGCTGCACTCACCCGATGGAGCCTGCCTGCTCCTATTGCCTTCAGCCTGCTAAATGGCACTGTTTCATCTTGTTCATTTATAGGGCTACTCTTTCATGGAAGGCATGTTTATTAACTGGTAGCTGTTAATTATATAAGAAGATAATTTCATGTAAATGTTGGATTTAAAAGCAGCCTATCAAGCATACTTGCTGTTTAACAAGAAGGCTTTGGGATTTGTTTTTTGTTACTCCTATGTGAGTGAAACAATTAATTGATTCAGTTGATTGAATGAAAAATGCATCGTAATTGCTTTACCCCATCAAGCAGCTACTAGACTTATTTAATGCTGGCAGGGGGACAACAGCCTCTATGATACAGTGTCTCTCTGTTCATTGCCCTAATAGGGCACTGGAACTGGGGACCTTGATTAACAAAGGGATACTCAGATGGGGTCCTGGTGGTCCTTTCTCTGAAAACAGAGAGAACAGCTCCAGGGACTTCGGCTATTCAGGACTATTCTTTTAAACATGTTTAAAAGAAAGGGGGCGGGGGGTCCACTTTGTCTCAATTGTGCAGATAATTGCCAACCTGTTCCCAGCTTCTGGGAAATTGTGTCTGCCTAGAGATGGGGTCCATTTCAAGAGGGCATGATGTTCTCCACACAGCAGAAAGGTACAAGGGCTCCCACATATATCTTCTGAGAGGTTTCCAGAAAGTAACATAAGAAAGACTAGGGATGGGAGTGAAGAGGATGTCACCAGGACCCATCTACACATCCAAGGACCACATGTCTGATTCATCTCCAAATCCCCAGTGCCCAAAGCAAGTGCCCATCACTCGGTTTGAAATGGAGTGATCTAAGCCCTCAAACTCGATCCTTAGCACCACAGCTGCAGGTCCAAGTCTTGAGTCTAAGTCTAATGGTTTAAATGGCCCCACATACATGAATTTATATTTGAATAGATTCTTCTGAGGAAGATATGATTAGCCCTTATGTAGCCTTGTAGAAGAGCAACTGAGGCTCACTGGTTTGCCACTAAACAGGTTGGTAGGAAATAACAGAGCCAACATTTGAACCCAACTCTCTCTGCCCGGAAAGCCCAATGCCCAGTGTAGCCTCAGGCACATAGAAAGTCCTTGTCTTTATGAGTTATTATCAAACAACAACAGCAATAATGATAAAAGGTAAAGTTCACTTTGGGTGAATTAACACAGGCCAGCCTTGAATTTTTTCTCAATCACTAATATGAATTATTTAGTGTTTCTAAAATTAGGGAGCATTTCCAATGCCAGTGGTAATGACCTTTCAGATGAACGTCCATCACAGTGGAAGACATTTGGCCAACTGGGTGCTGTAACTATGACCATATGTCACATAGGTTCCCCTCTCCAGGAGACCACTATGAGGCTGGTTAGAATTAGATGAGAATAATCTGGTGCACTCTCTTTCACACCTGGACATTTGTGTGTCTGAGCCAATGTTTTACTGTCATTGCCAAAGACACACATTGCCTTTGGACAGAGCAACACCCTTGCCAGCAAGACCTTCCCTATAACAGCAACATTACTATTGTGCAACGTGGACGAACTCATGGCTTTCACCATTAAGCATCCTGAAGAACCCTGCATTCTCTATTCTCCTGAGGATTCACATTGTACCTTAGCACTGCAAAGGCTCCGAGAAGTACTGCAGAAAAGAAATGTGTTAAACAACTTGATTTAATTTATCTTTTCCCACTAAGCTATGGCATCCCACTGCCCACACTTTGGAAATGCCAAATGGATGACTCTCCCCAAAACTGACATTCTAGAATCATGGAAGTACTGTGATGTGTCCTTTATGAAGGTGCTTTGTGATGTTGCTCTCCTAAGGCACTCTCGGTCTTGTGGAGCTATTTCCTCCTAGTATTAGTCAGAACTTCTTGTTCCTGAGTGATTACAACCCTCTTCGAACTAACAAATAAAGGGCACTTATTACTAAGGCATAAGGATTCCTGGGATAGCTTACAATTAGAGATGAGGTCAAGAATCAGTACCTGGGGGCTAAATCCACAGCCGCATTGTGTGTAGCTGAGTGCAAGTCTGGGAACAGAGGCTCTTTTTCAACTCCTCTTTGACTTTCTTTCCATTTGCACCTCTTCCTCTCTCCATCATACCTCTCCCCATCCAGCCAACCAGGCTGCACTTGCTTCACTTTCCCTTGATCCCTGCTTCCCCATCCACACAAAGCTCTTCAGTCTAGGGTGGGCCACATGGCTTCCAGCAGCCGCAGCTGAGTCAGCCCGGAAGAATGAGAAAGCATCTTTCTTCTCCCATCCTGACGTCAGCCAAGGAGCAGGACCCTGTGGCACCAAGGGTCACAGGTCTGTTAGGAGGATTTATCACTGCGCCTGGAATTGATCTGTGGTCACAGGGTCACACACTTCCCCCTATGGCCAGGAGGGGGCAGCACACAGAGGTTGGCGGTCCACCAATACTGCCCGAAGGGTTCCCCAAAAGAGCAAGGCTTGCCAGAAAAGGAAGGCAAAGGGAAAGACTCCGGGACATACATGGATCCCCCACCCACCCACAACAAGGAATGTTTAGCAATGAAGTCCTTGTGACATCTCACTGCTTCATTAATCTTAGGCTTTATGTAAGCAGATAGCAAATGTCTTAAATATGTACAAATTCAACTATGTAAGGAATTCTATTCTAAAACGTTACAGGCATCTGCGGTGGATTAATTAATGGTCAGTTTGTGTGGGAATGCCTAGCTGAACTGAGCAGACTGTGGGCGTAGAAGGCCCACCTGAGGATTGTTGCTGGAATGGCATAAAAGGAGAGCAGGAATAGAAGATTGCTTACTGTTGATTTTCCGGGAGAAGCTTGCCCCAGCTGGTTTTCCTCATACGAACTCAGCTGTTCTCACTGACTGAGGAGCTCGGGTCCTCACTGTCACCAGGATGGCTGTGGTTCTCTTCAGGGGAGCTCCGGTCTTCACCTTGAGCTTCACTTCCTGGCTCTAGTGCAGATCTCGCAGCCTGGTAGCACAGATCCACCACCCCGTTGGTGCAGACTTTCTAGCTTCCACCACAGACCTTTGGGCCTTCCCAGTGCAGGTCCTTGACACAGACGTGCATAAGCCATTGCCATAGGATCCAGGCCCATGGCTGGATTCTTTGGGTCTCTATGATGTAGACAGATCTCCTGCACTCTTCTGCATTTGACTTTTGGGGTGAATATTATAAAATAATTACACAAATTATGTGTCCTGTATTAAATTCCCGTGAAAACCACTGATACAACAGCATCAATTGGTTTGCTTCTACATAGAAAGTCAGAGGGTGGTGTGGATTGAATAGTCCACCCAGATCAGCAGCCATTATCCAAATGAACGATCCTTCCTCGGACACTACCATTGGTATTTCTGTTCAGAGACAGGAGGATTTATGATTAAATCATCCATTCAGTGACACAGCACTGGACCCTGGAAATCACCATGGTTGTCCGTGTTGTTGCAGAAGATGGTTCAATATTCAGTTATTGCTTTTCCTGGAGTTGTGTCCATGCCATGCCAAAACAGTTAGTTTAAAAGTGAAAAAAATCAGAATGGCCATCATCAAGAAATCAAATAATAAATGACATAAGAGGCTTCAGGGAAGAAAGAACACTTCTATGTTGTTTGTGGGAATGTAAACTAGTACAACCATTATGGAAATCAATATGGAGATTCTTCAAAAACTAAAACTAGAAATTCCATTTGACTCAGCTATTCTCCTTCTATGTATCTTCCCAAGAAAGATAAAGACTTCATTATAATGATACATGCATACTTGTGTTTAGAGCAGCACAATACATAACAGCTAAAACTTGAAAGTGGCCTATATGCCCATCGCCAGATAAATGGATAAAGAAAGTGTGGTATTTATACACAATGAAGTACTACTTTGCCATAAAGAAGGATAAACTTGAGTCATTTGTAGGAAAATGGATGCACCTCGAGACCATAATATTAAGTGAAATAAATCAAATACACAAGTTTAAATGTCACATGGTTTCTCTTATATGAGAAACCCAGAGTAAAAATAGCAAAATAAAAGATAGATTATGGGAAGTAGGGAGTTAGATTATTCTCAGAGGGGAAGGGGATCAAGAGTTGGTGGGAAGGGAAAGGGAGGGAAGGAATAAAGGGTGAAAAAAAGGAATCAGGGAATGTGCATATGTCCCAGCTCCATAGAAGGAATGTAAACATTATGTACTGCAAATATGTAGCAAAAGAGGAAAGGGGGTCAAGAGATGGGTGAAGGGAGAGAGAGGGAAGGGAAAGGAGAAAAGGAATTAAGATGTGTTATATACAAGCACCAACTTCCTACAAGGAGTGTAAACATTGTATACTACACACATGCACTAATAAACTAAAAAAGTAAAAAATAAAAAATAAAAGTGAAAAAAATCAGGTCCATCAAATAAAAGTACCGTTTTCCAAGTGCCAATGTGCTGGGGTCAAGGATTTTCAACCCAGCTCCCCACTGCTTGGCACAGAGGTCTAAGGAGTTACCAGTCCTCTAAAGGAAGGATAAGGTTGCTCAGTGGGGAAGCCCGGAACTGCATTTATGTGAATGGGGGTGATAACCCACTCATGCTTAATTTCTCATTCTTAGAAGAAAATGGACTCAGTGCCATATAAGGGCTTCATATGTCATCTGTGTCCTAAAGAGATTGACAACCTTCCCTAGAATGAAGTGACTACCATGAATCAGGCTTGCCGCACCTGCCAAGGCAAAGTAAGTAGACTGGGAAAAGGTGTGTTTATGAGTAAGTGTATCAACCCTCTCTCACAATAGCTATGACACCTGCAAAGCTAGGGGCTCAGGTAGATGAGAAGTGATGTGAGGGCTGAGCCTCGAAGAATCATAAGAACTATCCAGGAGTAGGTAATGGGGGTCAGAGGAGAAAAGAAATGATTCCAGCAGAGAAAACAGTATGGACAGCTGGTGGGATCATGAGCTCAAGAGAGCATGAATGTGTAGGGTGGCTGAGTCACTGCCCTCTGTGCAGGAGTCCAGCCAGCAAAAGTCTTATCATGGTTATGAATGAGGGAACCAGATCTCATAGCCAGTCTGTAAATGGCAATGCCTGTACCAAGGGCAGAAGCATCCACTACCCCAAACTAACACCTCCCCCAATCCTTCTTGGGCTGACCGGCTGCCATAGTTCTGCTGTGTGACCTCTGCAGCAGCTCAGGTCTCTGGGACTTTTTCAATTCACAGGAAAACAAGACCCCAAGAGAGACACTGAGCTTGCTCCTAGTGTGGTCAGTCTGGACACACACCCGTTCTAATTTTAAAAGCGAATGATCTGTGTGACAACAGGATTAGATGGAATATGGCAGGTATACATTCCAAAAGTACATGTACGGCAAGATCTGTACTTGTGATTTTTTTTCTTGTACCGGTGATTGAACCCAGGACCTCCTGCATTCTAGGCAAGTGTGCTAGGCAAATACTCTATCACTGAGTCACACCACCAGCCCTATATTTTCAATCCGGATGAGGTAGCCTATCTGGTTCACTGAGGTCATATCAGTTCAGCCCCCAAGTATTCTCACAGTAACATTTTTACTAGTGATGATCCCTTAGCACCAGGAAATGCAAGCTGACCACTGGGAATTTAGAAATACTGAAATTACTCCTGTCCTCTTCCTTTACCTCCAATAATTTGACCTCCATGGTTTTCCAAATATCTGAGAGTCCCAGGCCAGGAGTCTCTTTGTGAGGCTGGTTGGTGCTCAAGACAGAAACAGTAATCCTGCATATCTGCCTATACCAGTCCAGGCCTTGCCACACAAAGCTCATTTCCTCCTCCCTTGCTATTTCACACCTGGGGGCACCTTAGGGAAAGAAGCAACACGAGGGGCCTAATGTGATGCTTTAAAGATACCTATGTGAAAGGCACGAATGGGTAAGCATTCCTCATATGCAGAGACTGTATAGGAATAATTGTTCGGTCTTCACCCCTTACATATGTGATGTGCCCATAGAGACCTTAATGCGTAAGGGGGCCGAATCTCTGTTGGAGGACAGAGCTGGCATGACTGTGGAAGCAGGGCCCACCTTGCCTATGGATAACTGTAACATTGAGATTGTCACTGGCCTTGCAATGAGTGTGGTGAGGAGTGTGGTCAATGACAGCTGGTTAGAAAATTACTACCAAGGTCAATGTCCAGTCACTGGGAAAGTCACACTGTCCTTCCACCAAAGTGGTGCCATTACTCATGACAGTTACAAAGAGAATTTCATTTTAAGAAATGGATTTCTAAAGCCATTAAGTAAACCTTTGTACACCATAATTACCCAAATAGGGATTTTCACCACTCAAGCCTAACTATATAATTAAACAATTACCAAACAGTTGGAATATTCTTACATATTTAAAAACAGCATGCTATGTTAGAAGCTCTAGAATGTTAATCCCATATTCTACCACTCAGTCAGCAGAAGTATCTGCAAGTCACCATCATTAGTTTGTTTTTATATCTTTAGTTTTATTACCTTTTAATTGAAATTCCCTCAAGAAATGGAGTTGAGAGATCATTAAAGAGACTTTTCAGGGACACTAGAGATGTGACACTACACTGGAGTAAAAGCAGAAAAAAGTCCAGGGTTCATAGAGAGCACTAGCTATCATTCTTTCCCCAACTGGAACTCATTCCAGGCAGAAAGGGTCTGCAGAAGGCATGGATACCCAAAAGTGTCAGGTACATTCTAGAGATATAGTAGCCAGGTTCAGGGAGTTTTAGAAAAGACAAGATCATCTGGAAACCTTGAACTCAGAAACAGTCATCATGTGTCTACAAAGACTGAGCAACAAGTAAGGAGAAATTGTGTCCTTTGCTTTGGTCCTCAGTTGCACCACGACGTCCCTATTTTGGGATTTTTCTCACATTCTGTCCTCTTTGCCTGAAAGGTTCTCACCCTTATCTTCCTCTACCATTTCACCTTCACTTTCCATCTCATGTGTCACTTCCTTGGGGATCTCTGGCTAGACAACCACAATCCACCAAGTTAGGCTCCTGCGACCTCTCATCACCAAAGACCTCCATTTCTCCTTTTGCCCTTATAACAAAGACAAAACTGAATTTAGTTATTTCTTACCCATGCCTGCCTCCTTTGTGAAGGGATGAACTACAGTGTTTCTGTTCAGGGTATGCCTCAGTGCCCACCACAGTGCCACATCCAGAGCAGACGCCCAATATTTGCTGCATGAATCAAACAGATAAACAAGTGGGGGTGGTAAACTGAGCCAGGCTCAGCTGAACAGGCTGATTTCAATCTGGCCAACTGTCTCTTGCTGTAGTGTGTACATTACAATTTTTTGCCCTTCCACAATAAAGTCCTTGTACCTTCTCAATGGCTGAATGCATGTTGAGCCCAGGACAATCTATAGAAGAGGAATATAGGGAAAGAAAGGGACCCAGAAATCTTCCCCTCACAGAAGTGTAAAGAGTGGAAATGACGAAGGGCAAATTCTGCTGAAGAATAGGTTAGAATTTCAATTTTCCTGAAGTCCATACATGAGTCCATCAACTAGATCTTCAGTGAGCATGTATTACATGCCAAATGGTATTCCACGTGTCATGAATAAAACCATGAATGAGCCAGACCAACAACCCTGCCCTCGTGGAGCTTGCATCCCTGAGAGAACAGGGAGATGAGAAACAAGTAAGTAGGTAGATGCTATGGTTTATATCCAGCTGTACCCCAAGAGTCTCATACACACACAGGCAGAGATTTTAGAAGGTGATTGAATTATGAGGTCTTACAGTTGACCTGCTTTTGGAAGGAGTGATCTGGCTAGACAAGGCGGGTTACTGTGGACATGGCCTGGAAGGGTTTATATCCCTCCCCAGCTCCTCCTTCACTCTCTGCTTCCTGGATGCCATGAGGTGAGCAGCTTCTCCTCTGCTATGCTCTTCTGCTGTGCTGTCCTGACTTAGAGCCAATGGACTGTGTACTAAAACCTCTACAAATTGTGAGCCAAAATAAACCTCCTCTCCCTCACTTTTCAGGTGCTGGGTATGGTGTCTCAGCAACAAGGTAGTGACTAAGACAGTGGAGTGTATGGCATGCCATAGGATGATAGCATCATGGAAAACCATAGACCATTTCTCAACAGAATGGAAAAAGTGTGCATGGGGAGAGTTGCTATCATGAGCCAGTGCTCACAAAGTCTCTCAGTTAAGGTGACAACCCAGCAAAGAATGGAGGGGACTGAAGCATCAAGCCTTCTAGGCAACGGGAACAGGTGAGCAAAAGGTAGTTGCTTCTTTCTCTGTTCACTAAGGGACATTTAAAGAACAGACAGTAATGGCCACCTGGTACCCAATGTCTCTCTGGAACATGTATGGCTGGTCCTGAGAGTCAGTTCATTAGGGAAGGTCAAGAATTCAGGAGACAGTGGGCCCAGAGTAGCTTGGCTTTGGCAGGCATGGGGCCAGCTGGCTGCTCCATGAGGACTTCAGCAAGTGAGCAGAGGAGGAACAAGACGCAGTGCTGTGGTTTTGACTTTGAGTGTCCTCCAAAGACCCATGTATTAAAGACTTGATCCCCAGCCCATAGTGCTATTGGAAAGTGGTGGAGCCTTCAAGAGATGGGGCCCAAAGAGAGATCTCTAGGTCACTAAGAGTGTGACATTGAGGGAGCTAGTGGGACCCCAGTCTCTTTCTATTGCTCTCTGGCATGAGATGAACGATTTTGCTCTGCCATGCACTTCCACCAGGACATACTGTCTTATGACAGGGCCAATTGATCACTCTGAAACTGCAAGCCAAAATATTTTCTCCTTATAAATTGATTGTCTGAGGTATTTGTTGCAGTAACGAAAAGCCAACTGTCACACCTCACATCTGCTTCTGTAGCTCTCCCCATTCACTCATCATCTCAAAAGGAAACTCGCAAGTCCAGTATGTGCAGTGTTGAAATACAGCTAAAACAGGAAAAATATAAGCAGCAAGTATTTTTAGAACAATTCCAAGTAGATGGCATCAGCTCCAACTAAACCAACTAAAGGCCTACAGGAGAGCCTTAGGGTTGCTCGTAAGGCCTCCCTCCCACCTGTGAGCAAGCAGCCCTCCAGGTTCATGAACTTTCTAATTGGGAGCTAAGCAATAAACCATTTCTCAACAGAATGGAATGATCTGCGCCTTGATGACTGATTTCTGTGCTAATGCATCAGATCAGCAGCGCCGTCAGTCTGAAACATTCACCCCTTCGGTGTTTTCAAATCTGTGAACATTATGTTCACTAAGTTCACGTTGGAAGATGACTCCCTCCACTAGGCATGATTCAGTTTGGGGGGTTTTGTTTCATTTTGTTTTGGCCCTGGAGATTAAACCCATTGAGCTACATGCCCAGGAATTTTTTTTTTTTCACGGGGTGTCATGCCTGCTGGGCTGATTCAGTTTTGATGTGAGAGCTGCTGTTGAGATCTGTCTATCCCACCAAGGTCTGGTCTCTGAGAGAGTAGGTTGTCTACCAGCTTTCTGCCCAGAAAGCAGAGGCAGGCATCCTAAGTCAGCATGTTCTCCTGACTCCCAGAATCAGAGCCTGCTTTTGTCCTCAGGCTCCTCTCTCAAGCTTGAGGGTCACAGACCTACTGCAAGAAGGTGAAGGACACCCATGTCTCACTCTCTAGTGGTCACCTCCCAGTCTTGCCCTGGCCTGGCCCAAGCTCATTGCCCACCCTAACTCTAAAGCTCTTTGTGACTCTTGTGGTTGTGTATAGATGTCCTAGGCTATAGACCTGGCCTGAGCACTCAGTTTGGACTCTGGGCCCAATGCTATCTACAAGTCCTGCTGAGTGGTATCCAGGATTTATTCCAAGCCGTGTGCAAAAGCAAGTTTACCGTAGATTTTCTTCTGCATCTCTCACAGCACCCATGGGTCTTCCCTGATGACCTTCTCTGTGCCCTTCCCTTGTCCTAATTCTGACCCCTTCTTCACACCAAACAGTTGTTACAAAGGGTTAAAAGAAAAAAAAACCCAGCAACCACAGCAAAACGTTGGACACTAAAGATGCATATTATTCATTTTTCTTTTCAATATATTTGAAAACTATATGAAAGCTTGTTACCCCAAAAACTCATGCTTAAATTATATTGAGAAAAATAACCATGTTCCTGAGGTCCTAAGTTCATTCACTTTGTTAATTGGCTGAACACAATTTTCATATAATCCTTAAGTATGAAAATCTTTAGTGCTTATGAAGCCAGATCGCCACATCTATTGGCCACTTTCAGAATTGTCCAGAGATGCCAGATTCAGTGTTACCACCAAACCATGCCTCTTGATTACCATCTTTGTTTTGTAACCTTGGCATATGGGTTGTGAGCAATGGTGATGACTGTAGGAGAAGCTGATGAACCTCTAAAGTTTCTAACTCACAGTCTTCTCCAGGATGAAGACAACCTTTCATTTTGTGTATTAGAGACAAATAGAATTCCAAATCAGCTGACAAAGAAATGCCTGACTTTCTTACTCCATTTTTGAGGTCTACATGGATATTATATTTGGATAGTCATGGCATTGTGGCCGAGATGATTATGCCTAAGGTCAGGACAATTTGGATGGCAACAATAATAATATAGGAACAGATACTCAGAAAAGAACAAAGGTAGTAAACACATCTCCATGGGCTTAGGTGAGCTTATAGGTGGGGACTAGCTCATGTTGCCATCTGCCCAGGCAGTGGGTTGGCTACACTGGGTGCTTGGTCCACTGGCAGCTCGCAGTGTGACCTACTGCATTGCTCCTAGGTCCAACTCCCACCAAGCATGGAACAGGCTTGAAAAACACAACAGATGTTTGCCTCTTCCACAACTCGACAGAATAAGACAGAAAGTGTACATGTGGACACAGATATGACTTAATACTAGTTTTTCAACTCAGGTTAACCTTGCTATTTGATAAGTGTTTTTAATAGAATGAGGATCAGGTTAACACAGACCAAGCAGTGAAAATAATAATAGACTCATCCTAGGGCCATTCAGAAAGCAGCTGGAGGCCTGTCTACTTCTAGCAGCCAGTTATTGATGAGTTCCAAGGAAAAGCAGAGAGCAGGAGCCAAAATGCAAAGAAGCAAAGTAGAGACCCCAAGGCAAGAGTAGAAAACAGACCTGTTGCAGAGATAGGTATGCTATCAACCTGAGAGAGTCTGGGAGTTCTTCCTAAGGAGCATTTATCCAGGGTCCCCCGGAACCCAGAGGTTCAGCTGTAGGGATTCATCTGTCACCTCTAGAGCAAACTGGGTCTTGCTGTCATATACCACAGACCCCAACAGTGGCTCAGCAAACAGCTGACACTACGCACAGCACTGGCTTATCTGCAGTCTCTCCATTCTTGTCCCATGTCCCCAGTCTTAAACTGAAGCTCCAGCACTCAAAGGACCATCAACCTCAAGCCCAACCTTCCGTGTAATGACCTGGGGCTGTCTCTGTTGTTTCTGCTGATGGGCACAGAGCCCTGATGAAGCCTTCTCTAGCCTTCCAGAGAGGCGGAGAAAGAACCCAGTCCCTGTAGTGTTGTCAGCCCCTGATGTAGCTTTGTCAGCCTTCCGGAGGTGCAATTCAAGCTCCCAGGCTTCTGCTATCCCAACCTGTGATGCTTCATCCATCTCAAAGCCCAGAGCTGCCCAGCTTTGTGTTCCCAACACACAGAGCCCAGAGCGCCTGTAAGCGCCAAGGCCCACATGTTATCCTTTGCCTTTATCTGGTTAGCATAATGTGCAGCTTCATTAAACGGCCAGATGAAGCATTTTGTAACTGAAGCTAATAAATTTAATTTTCAATTTTCTACTTTTTATAATAAAACATAGCCCTACTTTACCGAGAGGTCAAGAAGACTCCACATTGTCATTTTGAGTTAGTATCAGACCACCCATACAAAACAGCAGATGAGGAAGGAGTTTCTTCCCTCTCCTAATCTCGCTACCACATTGGGAATTCCTTGGGTGCTGAACCCAATGAGAACCCATTTGCCAGTTCTACAGAGAATGAAACTCATGGCCCGAATGAGAATTTGTTTTTCCTTCTACTATAAGATGTTGCCATAGCTAACAGGGTGGCACTTTATAATCCCAACACTCTGGGAGGCTAAGGCAATAAGATTGCCAAATCCTAGCCCAGCCTGAGCAATTTAGGAAATTCTTCTTAAAAAGATTAAATGGAGTGCTGGAGGCTGGAGCTCAGTCCAAAAGTCCTGGGTTCAGTCCCCAGTACTCACTCCCACAAAAAAAGATGGCAGCATTGCTAATAGGTCAGTGTAAAGAATAGGAGTGGCTCACAGAAAATAAACACGGTATAAAGTTGTTACGGAAGTGTCATGGTATCAATTAGATGTAGGGCTATAAGCGACTCAATTCGGCTTAGAGAGATTTTCTGCCAAGAGTCCTGCTCCCTCTCTGTCAAGTGAGCTGGATTGACAATGTACAGCTCCTTCTCACTACCGTGTTACTAGGACGTGAGAGCCAGTGATGATCCAGTCCTTGAGACACCAACATAGGAAAGAAAGCTAATTAGAGTGCATCCCTCCTCCTCCTCCTCCTCCTCCTCCTCCTCCCTCCTCCCTTCTC
>RJWT010017493.1:0-19337 GCA_004365215.1 Cuniculus paca | reverse complement strand
CACAAGTGCCGCCCCCTTGGGGTGACTTTTCTTGCCCCAAATGCCAACATCCCGCCCCCAAATTCCTTATCTCCCTTCCTTGCCTAATTTTTTCCTTAGCATGTATCACCAAACATACTGCAAGTTTATTTACTTATTTTTTTTTACTTTGCTTATTTTCTTTTTACTCCACAGAATCTAAGTTTCATGAAGGCAAAACTTTTCATCTCTTTTAAAACTCTTTAAAATTATGACAAAATATACACAACCTAAAACTTAACACTTGGACCATTTTTAAGGCACAATGCTGTGACACTGAGTACATTATACTGTGGCACAACCAACCCCACCATCCACCTCCAGAAAAACTTCCGTCTTCCCAAACTGTAACTCTGAACCCATGAAACGCTAACTTCCCATTTCCTTCTTCCCTGAGCCTAGGAGCCGCTATGCTGTTTTGCATCCTTATGAACTTGACTGCTCTAGGACCTCATGTAAGTGGTATCATAGTAATTTGTCCTTTTGTGACTGGCCTGTTTCCCTTAGCATAATGCCTT
The DNA here is from genome assembly GCA_004365215.1 of Cuniculus paca. Classification (NCBI taxonomy): domain Eukaryota; kingdom Metazoa; phylum Chordata; class Mammalia; order Rodentia; family Cuniculidae; genus Cuniculus; species Cuniculus paca. The sequence continues at coordinate 18,801 of RJWT010017493.1, read as the reverse complement.
CAAGGTTCACCCATGTTGTAGCACGGGTCAGAAATTTCTTCCCTTTTTAGGACCTAATAATATTCCACAGTATGAGTGGATTTCCTTGTGTTTATCTCTTTATCCATTCATGGACATGTGGACTGCTCCCACATTTTGGCTACTGTCAGCAATGCTGCTGTGAATCTAGGTGTACGAGTATCTGTTTAAGTTCTTGACTTCAATTCTTTTGGGTCACACTTAGATGTAGAATTGCTGGGTCCTATGGTATTTCTATGCTTATGGTGGATTTTGTTTTGTTTCACTTCGTTTTGGTTTTTGAGATAGGGTCTTGCTTTGTAGTTCGAGCTGGCATTGAACTTACTGTGTAGCCCAAGCTGGCCTTGAACTCATGGCTATCCTCCTGCCTCAGCTTCTCAAGTGCTGGGATTATAGGCGTGTACCACCACACCTGATTTATATTTACATTTTTGAGGAACCATCTGCTGTTTTCCATAGCTGTCCCAATTTGTATTCCCACTGGCAGTACTCAGGGTTTCAATTGCTCTATACCCTCACCAAGATTTATTTATTTTCTGTATTTTGATAACAGCTATCCTAAAGGGTGTGAAGTTCTGATTTGTATTTCCCTAGCGATTCATAACACTGCACATACTGTCTTTCATGTGGCCGTTTGTGTATCTTGTTCGGAGGAACGTCTGACATCTTTTGCCGGTTTGGGATTTCGCTATTGTTGCATCATAGGAGTTCATCGTATGTAATGGATAGCGATTCCTTACCAAAGATACAACTTGCAAATACTTTCTCCCATTCTTTGGTTGCCTTTTCATTCAGTTGATAGTGTCCTTTGATCAATGAAAGTTTTACATTTCAATGAAATCCAAAATTATTTCCTTTTTTCTTCTTAATTTTGGTGTTACTGGGAAATGAACCCAAGAGCTCACACATGCTAGGCAAGTGCTGTACCACCGAACTACATCTGCAGACTTTTTTATATTTTACTTAGAGAAGAGATCTTGCTAAATTGCCCAGGCTGGCCTTGAGCTTGGAATCCTCTTCAGTCTCTGAAGTAGCAGGGATTACAGGAGTCCACCATCATGCCCAGTTCAAATTTATTTATATTCTTTTGTTGTCTATGCTTTAATGTTACATCTAAGAAACCACTTCTAAATCCAATGTCATGAAGTTTTTCCTCTATGTTTTCTTCTAAGAGTTTTGTAGTTTTAGATCTTTGATTAATTTTGAATCAAGTTTTGTATGTGGGAAGTAAGGGTCGTTTTTATGTGGCTATTCGCAAACATTTGTTGAAAAGATTTCCTTTCCTCATTGAATGGTCTTGGCACCCTCATTGCCAATCATTTGATCGGAGATGTGAGGGTTTGTTTCTGGGCTGTTAGTTCTCTTCCATTGACTCCATGTTTTTTCTTTATGCTAGGACCACAATGTTTTGATCACTTGTATCTTTGCCATCAGTTTTGAAATCAGGAAGTGTGAGACTGGCAAATTTGTTCTTTTGCAAGATTTTCCTGGTTATTCAGGGTCCTTTCCTTTTCATCTATCTGTTTGTTCTTATACCCTTGGCACCTACAACAGTTGGCACCCAATAAATATTTGCTGAATGAAAAATAAGCTATCTGTGTCATGTGCTAAATGTTTGGGATCAAAACCAATCAGTTTAGGTGCTTGCATTTAAGAGACAGCCCGAGACAAACACACAGAGTGGGCATAGAAGTGGGCAAGCTTCCCGGGGTCTGAAGGTTTGCCAGGTAGAAAATGGGATTCAGTGCCTCACATAGGGGACAAGGCATGTGACTGGGCTAGGACTGGAAGGGCAGACAGTGCAAATGGGCTTGGAGCCCCTGTGTAGGGAGTGGTCAGAGTGATTCCAAGGCATGGCTAGAGCCTCCACTTCTCCTGGGGCTCAGTGCAGCTCAGATAGCTTCATGTCTCCCGCTAGCACAGAGGTATGCTGGGCATCCAGGTCAGCTAACTCTGGAGTTTGGGGCAGGCAGAGAATGAAGACCGAAAGATAAACCTCTTGTTTAAGTGGTAATCCCAGGGTTTGCTGAGGCACAAAGGGAAGATTTGGAGCAAGAGCCTGGTGAGGTGAGGCGACAGCTAGCCCCAGTGAGGGGTCACCACGCTCCACGAGAAGACGCGGCTCTGCAGTCCTCACAGTAACCGGCACTGTGGTCTCACAGTACAGGCGGGTCCTGTTCATTGTCCCCCAATTTACCGAAGAAGAAACGACCTATATCAAGGTGGAGAGACTTGCCCCGGAAACATCAGCAGCAGAGCTGGCACTGAATCCTGGTAGTGTGACTGTTGAAGCCACAGATTTGCTTTTCTAGGCAGCTTTGGCCTCTAGAGGGAGTGGGGAACCCCCCCCACCTCCTCCAGTCCATGATTCCTCAGGAGAAAAGGGACAGTGGCCCTAGGCCGAGGCAGTGGCAAGGTGCTGTGAGCACGTCTGGGCATTATGCTGGGTGCCAGTCCTGTCTGCGGAACTTGGGGAGTCCTCTTGCTGCTCTCAGTGCAGTGTCCATGGCTAAGGGTCCTTCTGGAGAGGACTTGGGTTCTTTGGAGACCCAGATAAGATCCCAGTATATTCACATCAACCTTCTGCTTCTCACTCCAGGCAGGGCCCTCATGCTCAGGGGTTCATCAAGAGAGACTTTAGAAGTGGAAGGAAGAGAGCCTGGGCCAGAGCAGGGTGTGGGGTGCAGGGATCCACACTTCACTGCTGTGCTGCCCTTTACTGACCAGACCCTGTGCAGACACTGCCAGTGTTGGTTAGGAGAGGGGAGGACAGCTGCCCGAGTCCTTGCCACTGCCGGCTGCTGCCTCCTCTCAGCCCTGCAGCCACTTCTCAGGCTGCGGCTGGCTCCCCAGAGGAAATTCTGACCTCTTGGTCCAGACCCCTTAAGCAGCCATCTCTTCCTTGGCCCTATGGAGCCCCTCCTTCTCCAGCACTGACCACGGAGGAGGACACAAGTGTCCAGCTTCCTCTTCAGGGCTGTCCCCCTCTTTGGAAAGGCTTCACCACTCTGTGCAGAGGCCATGGACGGCCACCATCCATGAGTTATAAGCGCCCAAAAGACCCACAGGTCTTACAGTCTGGCCTGCACTCACCAGTAACTTCTATAAATAGCCCCAGAAACTTCTTCAAGGAACCCCAGGGAGAAGAAGATTAGGGGGACCCTGCTGCTGGATGTGCTGGCATCCTGAAGAACCCATCTCCTCCTTGTTGCCAGGGGATGGGTGATTCCCCAGCCCTTGAGCTGGCCAGTGCCCACCCTGGCCTCACTGGGGAACACATAGCAACACAGCAGGCATGTCTCCTTTGCCCTGCAGGCCCCTGCCTCCCCTCCTCATCGCCTTCTCCTAGGAGGTGTGTGCCTGCCCTTGGCTCAGGCCCTGGCAAGCCTGCCCAGTCCCCTGGCTGGCCGCCTGCTGGCCCCAATCTGCCAGCCACACTAGCCAGTGGGTCATGAGGCCTCACTCGCAGCTTGGCTTCTCCCTGGCTCCCCTCGGCTCCTTTTGGCTCTTGAGTCCGTCCTTGTCAACATACTCCTGGGCACCTGCTGGCCTGGCACACCTGTCTAAGCCAAGCCTGTCTTCTGCCAGCTGCTATGGCCTGATATACCACCCCTAGCTGGCAAGGCCTGTCTGTTCTCAGGCTGCATGCCACCCATGGTGACAGCTAAAATCTGTCCACAGCACAGATTCAAAATTCTGTGTGGAGAGCAGGCTCCATGTCTTCCTTTGGTCTGATGCTTTTGACTCCCGCTTTTGGCCTTGGCTGACTCTACTTGTTCAGGAATCTGCCTGGAGGTTCCAACAGCTTCTGTCCCTTTTAAATCCTTTTCTTGATTTCTGGTTTCCTAGTCCCCTGTCTTTTGAGCCACACTGTTATCTCTCTTTTTCGCATTTTATTTTAAAACAATTAAACATACAGAAATGCTGAAAGTAAAGTGCAAATAGATCCTTCTCCCCTGAATTGTTTGAGAGTCAGTCATTCCTGAATTCTTCAGTGTTTCTCCCACAGCATAAATAAACCACACCAGCTCCCTCAAGGACACCTTCCACACTGGCTCGGGCTCTGGCTCCCTGTGTGTCGCCTCCTTCCCATAGGGGTGCTGTCTTCAACCTGCTGGCGTTGTGACCCCCTCCCCAACCAGGTCACCCTATTTTGTCTCTTAGAAGAAAGGAACCCTCTAGGCCAGTTGTCCCTTCCTTCCGGTGGGGGTCGGGGAGGCTGACTTCCATCATTCATGGGCTATGTTAATTCCTCCATGAACCAGTTTCCTTATTGGCAAAATGGGGAATCGAGATCAGATAATTTCTAGGGACAATTTCAAAATAATAGCTAGAGCAGTATTTTATCAGGTAGTTACTATGGGCCAAGCACTATCAGTATTTTCAGAAAGCAGTTTGGTTAATCTTCTTACAAACCCATAATTACAGTTATCATCTCTATTTTAAAGATGGGAAAACTAAGGCACAGAGCAGTTACATAGCTTGCTTAACATCAGATGGCCACTCTGAGAGATCCAGGATACCCATGAGGTCTGGTTCAGAGTTTCCCATTCTACTACAAGGCCCTTAGAGAGGGGTGTAGATCCCAGGGGTTTGCTCTGCACTCGAAGAGGCAATCGTATAAATAAATATTGGTAACTCACGCAGAATGACAGATCAACTTACTCCATGCAAGACACTGTGTCAGGGACATACAGACATCACTTCATTTAATCCTTGACAGCTTGGAGGAGCAGACACTATCATTTTTGTTTTCCAGATGAAAGGTTGCACTATCAAGAGGTGAGAGGATTTTCTAAGCAATGGCAGAAGCAGGATTCGAACCCAGGATGGCAGATGCCAAAGCTGTGTTCTCGTCACCTACTGCTAGGCTGACAAACGTGCAGTATCCCTGCAGGCAGGCAGGACAGATGCCACTAACAGGCTCTGATGATGGGCACCAGGGCTGGGTGGACACCCAGGCTCCAGGCGAGGGCTCTATGGGTCTGACTGTCTCTGATGTTCACGACATCCCTGAGAGGTGCCTCTGCCTCCAGAGTGGAGCAAGGTCACCCAGAACACCAAGGAAATGTTGGCCAAAGCCAGTGGCAAGCAAGTATAGGGCTGCAGGGCACAGCCAGAGCCTCCGGCACCTGTAGAACAGGGCTGCAGACAGGCCAGAAAGTTGAGTGGAGGGCATCGGTGACCCCTGACGCTGGGCATGGGTCCTCATTTACCTACACCCTAGCTGGGCTGAGTGTCACCTTTCCTCCAGAGCCACACCACGGTCAGACAGCATGGGCATGCTGTCTCCTCATTTTTCTGCTCATTTTCTCAGCCTGTGGGGGTCTCAAACCTCCTAAAGACTGGTATCCTTTTGACTTCTTGTCCTGTGCCTGAGTGTGGTCAGGTAAACTAAATTCAACGCTGGGCTCCCTGCAGATGCCTCACTTTAGGTGAGGCATTCAACCCAGGAGCTCCCCATCTTCAACCTTCACAGAAGGTCAGCTGTTTCTCAGGGAGGGACAAGGGCCTGGAGCAGTAGTCTGGGCCCTGATCTCCCTCTCAACCCAGCTACATCTCCCACTATTCAGGGTGGGGTTCTGCCATTCCCACAGCAGAGGCAGCACATCAACAGACAGAAGCTGAGATGGTCCCACACATCACACTACAGTCATCAGAGATGGTCCAGCCACACTGCATGGTGATCGCTCGCAAGAGCCAAGTTGTTCAGGAGCCCAGAGGCTGCAATGGCAGAGTCAGGACTCAAACCCCAGTCCCCAGACTCCAAAGCCCAAATCTTCCCCACACCCTCTTATTACAAAGGAATAAATGTACCCTTCCAGGGGAAAATGAGGTGTGCAATCTCTAGCTCCAGGGCCAATAGCGCACAACTCTCTAGGAGACCACACTTCAAACAATGCCCAAGGCTAGAAAAGCAACTGCTTCCTGTGATTTGGTAAGGGATTCAGGGGGACTTAGGCTTCACCCTGTTGCCTGGTATTCCATCTTTGGGAATGTCCAACAATCCATATTTTCACTTTCTTTTGTTTTTATTTTTACAGCCTATGGATCAACACAGTTACAGAATGGGAGATTTTTCTCTCCCTCCTGATGCACTGTCCACCCAGAATCACCAAACAAACATTCTGGCTTACAGATTCCAGCAGTTCTGTACTGCCTGGGGAGGAAAGGTACTGTCTGGAGAAAGTCAGAGTCATACTGGTGGATGGCAGGAGGGAAGGAGGCAGGGAGAGGAAGGGAAGGAAGAAACAGTAAGGAGGAAGAAAGTGCTACTTTTGCCAAGCAATTCCTGTCTGCCAGTAAGTGCCGAGGGAGGCTAGAAGCAATGTTGGCTCTGTCCAAGCCTAAGGTTTTCTAGGTTTCCTAAACCACTGGCATTTTCCTACTCTACTCCCTTTTCCCCCTAGGAGTCCTGACCTAGGAGCTCTGGGCAGTGGCACAGCCTCTGAACTCATGGGGAAGGCTGAGAGGGTGACCTCTCTGTAGAGTTCTTTGGAAGAAAGTCCCATGACCAACAGTTTGATGACCAGTCTACTAGTGGTCATTCACTAAGGATGGTAGGTGAAAATCCTTTCTGTCTCTCTAAATGATAAACCCATCAGGAAGCAAAGTATGAGAGAGCAGACTAACAATAAAATCTGGGGAGCCAGAGAGAGATGAATGGATGGAAAAGTCTTGGCAGACCTAAGGAAATGAAACCCTCAGTCAGTGGAAGGAAAGCTGAGAATGAACCCGACTTACATCACAAGATCCCTCAAGGAGCCTCGATGTGGAATGAAAGGAAACTGAGATAAGAACTCTTGGTGGTAAGACACCATTCCCTCAACTTCAGCATCCAGGAGCTCGCCCTCCCCACCCGAGAAAGCCCGGATGTCTGTTTGCAAACTATGAAAGTCTGAGGGCCTTGGGTGGGGGATGAGATAGCTGAGGGAAGGGCAAATTACCATAAAGAGTTGAGGGGATGTAAAGGCAACCAGATTTGAGCTTGAGGTGTCTCCTTTCTCCCCTCTTATCTTTTCCCTTTCTATGGGGAACTTGAGAGAAACAGAAGTCATGGAGAAGAAAAAACTAAAGAGAAGCAACAACAAAACAGCTAACAATAACAACGTTACTGGCCTTGGAGAGATAAAATATTGTATTCTATCAAATAAGAATGAAAAACTATTGAAAGAAACATTAGAAACAAAAGAGGTCTTGAAGACTAAATGTGAGAGCATAAATGCACAACCTAATAGAATGATAGGAAGACAAAGAGGAGGGCGGTACCTAGAGAGGATGGCAAGACTACAAAGCTATGGAAAAAGCTGACAGAAAGGAGCAGAACGTAGAGAAACAAGCCAGGAGATGCAACCTCTGAGTAACAGGAGAGAGAAAGAGGGAGACTGGTCGGATAACCACGCCTTCTTCCCAAAGCTTGCATTGCAGTCCCTAGGAGAGAGGGAGCGACAGGATTTGGGGGCATCAAAACAAAAGAGGACAAAAACCCAGTATGACCCATAGATTGGACAATTCGATTCATGTCTCAGCCCCCTGGCACCACACCCAGAATGGCACACTTGTACTGCAAGGAAAAGCAGGGAGTGATCAGAGAGCCAGGCATGGGGGCTCAAGAAGACAGGATGCTGATGGCCTGGCTGACCAGCGAGAAATGTAGCCCCACTCTCCAGCTGGACACCCAGGACCACTGCCCTCTATGGCCCCGAGAATATACAAGGCTTTACTTGGAGCAGGCCTGGGAGCTGGCACAGGAGCTGCCCCTTTGCACATTACCTTTTCATTTCTGTCTCTAACACTGACACGGTAGAATGGTCAGCAAGCGAGCAACCTTGGCTCCCGCCCCTAGATGCCTGCTCCCTGGCAGAGCCCACCTGACTCCCCTTCTCCAGGCCACATCTGACCTCAGCTGAAGGATGGGTCCTGGCATCCCTGGTTTGGCCCTGACTGTTCTTGCTCCTTTCTGAGGCCCAGGGCCTCAGTCCTGTTGTCAGCTCCCAGGAGCTCCTGACTCAGGGAACTACCTTTTGCCTGAGTCCATCCCTGTCCACTCTGACCACCTCATCGGAGGAAGTGTCCTTCCTGTGACAGACACTGCCCAGCACTGCCTGAGGGCCTGGCACTGTGGACACAGCAGTGAGTACAACATAGTTCCTGCCCTCTCACAGTGCTGACATCCTAGGGAAGGAGATGGAAACACGCTAATAAATACTTGGAGAAAAAGCAGGGAAGGGGCTAAGAAATGCTTGAGAAAAGTAAAAATTCCCAGTGTGTAGTCCGGGGAGATGTTGCTAAGGGTGACTGATGGAAGTGAAGGGAGCCTTGGCATGCTGTAGAAAAAGTGTGCTAGGCAGAGGGCACAGACATACAAAGGCCCTGAGACAGAACATGTCTCACTAAGAGCAGAAAGGCACTGGCTGGAGCACAGACAGAGGAGAAAGCAAAAGTCAGGGAGGTGATAGGGCCACACATACACAGGCGACAGGGTCTGGTGACATTTGACAGGATTGCTGGTTGGTATGCAGTGGGACGTGTGGAAGCAGATTATACAGCAGGAACACTCTGATCATCCAGACGAGGGTTGGCTGAGGGGAGACAATGAGCAGATTCTCAAGTTGATGGGATTTGCTAGTGGACATGAGGCATAGTGGTTTTGGGGCTGAGCACCTGGAAAAATGACATTGCTTTTGCAGAATAGTCATCTTGCTTCCGTCCTTCAAAAGATGCCTCTTTTGCCCTCCTCCCACTTTGATGTTATTCAAAGGCATTGAGCAAGTGTGTGGTGATGCAGTCTGTGTCCCTGTCTTAGATACTTTATAACCTCTGCACCGCCACACCTCATGTAAGCAGGTTGAGTTCTGGTTTGGGCGTAAGCGTGGGTCACCTGAAGACTTTACTCTTCATGCCTACCCAAAAGGCTTTAACTTATTGCTATTCATTAAATTAAAAGCTTACTCATTTGGCTCCCTAGTGATGACATAGTGGCAGTAAGTGTTTCCAAAGGCATAATTCAACATCCTTTTAACTTGAGTTCACAGTGAGAGGGGGCGGGGCACAACAGGTCTTTAGGCTGAAAAATATGCTGTATTTCTAGACTCCAAAGGCCAAGAAGGAATGGATTTGAGAAAAAGCATTAAGGAAGAAAATAATCTTTAAATTTTTAAAACTTAAAACTGTTCTCTCCAAGCTACCATTTCATGAAACACACACACATGCGTACACGCACACACTTAAAAATAAAGATGCCCATGAAATAACATGTGTTAGGTCACACAGCAGGCTTCTTAAGACTTGAATAGATATATTCAGCTATTAGAAGTAAAAACACATGAGATAGAAGAGTACAACTACTAAAATACAATCTCTGCAAGTTGAGCAATACAGGATTAAGTAAACTTTTAAAATAATTTCTGTGATAAATGTCAGAGACCCAAGTCACAACTGTTCTTGAGCATCTGCTGGGCTGGGGACCAAGGATGAGTCCATCGGGTGTTCAGGTGGGCTGTTGTGCAAATGGATGGACTCATGGCATGGTGCTCAGGGGAGAGGTCTGTGGAGACAGGAGTGTGGGAGTTCTCAGCTTATCAGTTATAGTGGGATGATCCCCTGGGAGGGAACTGAGAGGAGAAAAGATCGCAGGGCTGAGGCAAGAAAGCTCTACATACCATGAAAAGGCAAGATAAACCTCTCCTCTTTTAACTTGTTGGTGTTGGGTATGATGTCCCAGCCAGCGATGAAGAAAGTAATAGGATACATGGCGATGATGTTTGAAGCCAAAGGAGCGGATGATGCCAGCGAGGGAGGACGCTCAGGGCAAGAAGTGAGTCCCCTGTCAAGCAAAGGGGCTGCCATCACACCAAACCTGCTGACCCTCCGTCCTCAGCTTGATAGTTGTCTGAGCCTTCTAGGCCTGGCCCAACAACCCTGGGAGGCTCCAGTCACTCCAGTCTCAGACATTCATCTCTGTCGTGCTCCTCAGCCCTGACTATTCCTACCTCAGCACTAGACCTTGTGTTGTTACCTTGGGGGGATCATTACAAGGGCAAGACAGCAGTGTGCCCCATTTGGGTCCTTGTATCTTTTCATTCAGATCACTCATAGGTACTAACTAAACAGATCTTCTGTGATGGGTTGACTAAGTGATCTATTGCTGAGATGGAGGTCAAGGAAATGAGGACAGAGGTTGACCAGAGAGACAGGATGTGTATCTGTGAGGATGCTGGACCACACAGTATCTACTCTTTCATCTCTGGCTTAGTGACTTATTATGGCTAACTGGATTTCAACATGGACACATCTGGAAAACACTGTTGAACAAAACTAGCAAGTCGCAGATGCATATGGAACAGACTAGAGTTGTCATTGGCACCACCTATGGAATGCTTCAGGTTCTCCCAAGCATAGGTAGGATTGTAGCTCTGGATAGGACCTAGGTGAGGCCCTATGACTTGCCCCAGCGGTGGAAAGGAGCAGAAGTCCCCAGGCAGGAGTGTTAGGAGCCTGTGCGCAATGCACCATTCTTTCCTTTTTTCTTTCTTGGCCTGTACTGGCCTGGATTCCTCTGTGGATCAAGTGAACACCCCCAGCAATTTCACAGTCATCCTCACTGGGCTAAACATACTCTTCTGGCCACCTACTCCTACACTTAATTGGTGGGGCTACGCTAGTATTCATTTCCATTAGTCCTTCAACATGTTGAAGATCCTTCTCCAACATGTAGAAGAGTGAAAAATATACATTCACTGTGTTACCAAAGAAAAGAGGAACTGGGTCTGAGGCAAAGGCTGGCGTGACTGCAGATGGGTCTGCAGGGGGTATTCAGTGTTTTGGGGTGAGGGACACTTGGTCACCTGAGTGTGACAGGTGGTTGCACGGTTGGTTGAATGGATGGTCAGTATCCCAGCTCTACCCACAAAATGCCACAAGTGCCCCCGGAATGCAACAACTAAACACAGCTTCCCTTTCTCCCTGACATTTGCATATACTTCTGGAGCTAAACCAGCCCCAAGTGAACCAAGAAGGGGCTGGGGATTTAGCTCGGTGGCATAAGTGTCTGCCTGGCAAGCACAAGGTCATGAGTTCAATCCCTGGTACAAACAAAACAAAACAAAAAAAAGAAGGAAAAGGAATCACCAGAAGTGAGGGTAGGAGGCACAGTAGGCGCCTGAGTGGGACAGCTGCCTGGAGGACAGGGGTCCTCATGGGCAATACCACATACACTTCTATGTGTCCAAGTCAGGCATGACAAGCGAGATGAGTGAGGGTCATAATTCCCACAGCTGGTGGAGCAGAGTGAGGGCCCCCAATCAGAGACAAGGACATCAACACCTCCCTCAGTTCCTGTGAATTTCCACAGACCTCACAGGGTCCTCTGACCATAGGCATTTCATAGGCATTTCACTATCCCCTGCACAGATGAAGACACCAAGCGGTGGAGGGGTGGGCCGAGGTTGGATAGAGGTAGGTAGGGTCTTCAAAAGACAGGGCAATTCTGAAACAGTAGATGGGACTGAGTGACAGCTTCATGGGACATGGGGGATGGAGACCACTGACCAGGCTGCATGAAGAAAAGGGACTCAGGTGTGAAAGCAGAGATGTCCAGCAGGCATCTGGGCATGGAGAGGGTCCTTCCAGCTGCCTGCTCAGAGCCTCAGCCTCCCCCAGTGAATGGGCAGCAGGAGAGGTCTCTGGGAGCCAGGCTTCCAGGCTGGAGGGGCCTGTCTCTTCATGCAGTCACAGAATGCCTCAAGAGACCAGCTCCGGGTCATCAGCCAACACCATGCAGCCCCTCAGCGTCCCAGAGACAGTCCCTGATGCAAGAGGAAAGAGGGCACGTCACCAGACACATGAGTCCTAGAATCCAGCCTCCATGGCTTTGAGGAACCAACAGCAGGAGAACACAGAGACACACGAGGGCGCCCTAACCAAACAGCAGGAGAAGACAGCCATCCCACCGGAGAGAGGGTTAGCGTGCTGAGACACCTTTGGTCTAGTGTTCCTCCACGGAGCCACTCCTGGTACTTTGGAAAGCATGTTTCAGGGATATCTGCCATCCCTGACTCCATTCCTGTCATTGATAACTGACTCCCATCCCCGTCCCCTCTGCTCACAACTGGTGGCCTTGAGAGGTTTGGCAGTCTCTGCTCTCCTCTCTCCTAACCTCGAAGAGGACTCCGGCGCCTCCCACTTGGACCTCGTGTGTTAGACCCCTGCAGGTGCTGAAGAATCAGAGTGACAGAGCTCCCATGCGACTTCCCGGGTTAGCTGAGGCTCATGCTCCGCAGGAGGCCAGTTTTCCTCCACGTCATTATTCCTCAGGACTGTGTGGGACCAGGGGCCGCTCTGATTACACCAGGGACACAGACACAGAACCCTGAGACAGACTCTGCCACAGACACCCAGAACCCAGGAGCAACACAGAACACAGCAGGCACAGAACACTCCCACAAAACGTCCGAAGTGTGGTGCTCTTCCACAGCCCCAAGGGTTCCCAAGATGGTGAGTTTCAAGATGTGCAGATTGTGAGGTTTCCAAAGACAAGCACCAAAGGCAAATAGCCAGGGTGGATGTTCAAAAAATTCTGCAGCTGTGAGCCATGGGCCTGGCCATGTGTAAACAGTTGGTGTGTGCGCCGGTGTCTCCGGGGCAAAGCCTGAGCCCCCGTGGGAAACGAGGCACGACGAGGGCTACCTGGACAGGGAAGAGGTGACGCCTGTGGAACACACGCCAAAGGAACTGGTAGTGTAGACAGAACTAGGAGCAGGGGCAAAGAACCTGGCCAACGGGCTGAGCAAGTGCAGTGCTGGGGGAAGACCAGAGCCCTCCAGGTCTTCCACAAACACCCAGCATCACACGGCCCCACGGGCTTTCTCAAGCAGAGGCAGCCTTCAAGTCTCCAGAGCATGGCGCACCAGGGCACCTGTGGGCACAGCCCTGCTGAGATGCTCACAGCCTCTGCCCACAGATGCCACGAACTCTCATCCACAGGAAGTAGTCTGGAAACCAAGTGTGAGTCTTACCCTCCTTCGAAGATTTTGATCCTTGCCGGCTCCGCTTTCTTGGAGGTGGGAGCGTCTTCCTCTGGCTTCCCTTGCTTCTCCTCTTCCTTCTCCGCTCTAGTTACCTCTTTCTGGCCTTCTGGGGAAACCAGTGATGGGAGGTGCACCTGGCCCACCGCAGGGATGACAAAATCATTGCCAGTTAAATTTATATTCTCACCTAGGGGAGTCCTAATGGTGATTGCCTTTTGCAGCCCCGCTCCCCAGATCCCTACCCCTGAGAAAGTGCTAATCAGCCCCACTTGACAGAACCCAGAGAGGTGCTGTTTCCTCCATGCTGGGACTCAGGTCCAATCTTTCAGGATCACCTTTCCCTAGGAGCTGTATTTGGTCTTGGTCTTTTGCACTAGTCTGGGAAATACTGATCTTTATCTTGCTTTCATTGGTCAGCTAGGTACCCAAAGCAGGGCTTGCTTTAGTAAGGATGCTTAAAGATATTGAACAAATAACCCACACATGGTGGCACACACTTGTAATCCCAGAACTCTGAGAGGCTGAGGCAGGAGGACCACAAGTTTGAGCCCAACCAGGGCAACTTACTGATTTAGTGAGACTCTGTCTCAAAAATAAAAAATTTTAAAAAGGGCTGGGAATGCAGATGCAGTGGAAAGAACTTAGACTCAATCCCCAATACAAAAAAAAATTTTTTTTTGAACAATAAAGTCTCTACTGTGTTTTTGAACTGGTCCATTTCTCACTGATAGATCCGAATGCCAAGGTCACCCAGCAAGTTAAGGGCAGAGCTGGGAGCAGAGCACAGGTCTCCTGTTTTCAGGACTCCAGTCCTCCCATGCTAGTGCCAATGGCTTAGAGCCCACAAGGCACCCCTCCCCCACCCCGAGCCAGGCCCAGAGAGGCTATGAAGGCTCTGGGTTGTTGCTCTCAAGGTTCATTCTATTTTCAGAGCTGTGAACCTCAAAGAGACCTGACTCCATGCAGAGGGCTGGCACTGGCCTGGTGCTTCTGGGTATCTTCCACTATCCTAAGAACATGTTCTCAACTGCCTCCAGGGACACACAGGGTGGGCACACCTCGTGGAGGGAGCAGTGATATTATGCTAGGGGCTGGGGCCACTGGGGCTGAGGAAAAAGGCACCTGGCTGGGAACCAAGAGGTCTCAGTTCCAGCACCAGATAGGCCACTGCATGCTGAACTACCCTTGGGTAGATTACTTCACCTCTTCAGGGTTTGGAGTGCAAGGTTCATTCTAGGACCAACTTCTGTGACCAAGTTACCTCCAAGTAATTTCCTCAGAATGGGAGGTGGAAAATGCCAAACAAGACTTTAGATGGCTGCTCTGGCAAAAGACAGTGGGGGAAAGCCTGGGTTTCTGGAGTGTGCTGTTTCCATTCTCATCCTGGCCTGCAATCTAGTCAGTCCACAGAGTAATAAGGCTGTCACAAGCCAAAGGATAGCCTCTTCTTCATGACTTGCTGTGACATCTGGACCAAGCTGAGGAGGTCCAGCTTGGTGCATTGCTTGACTGGCAATTCCTTCTACCAGGAAACACAGTGTTGAAATCGTTTGGGGGACCTGAGATCCATTTTGGCTTTTAATGATAATAGTATGAATGATTGGAGCTAAAAGTGATTACTGAGTGTCAGAGTGCCAACCACTGTTCTGTGTGACTAGGAATATTTTAAGTCATTTAATTTTATCCCTAGTCTTATGAACTAAGCATTATTACTATCCCTTTTTACAAATGAAGAAAGCAAGGTACAGAGAGGTCGAGTAACTGACCCAACGTCATACAGCTAGTAAGCAGGGTAGTGGGATTCAGTTGTGGGCAACTTGGACCTGGATTCTTGTTCTAAATTTTTTTTTCTGCTCCCCAGCACTGGAAATCAAATTCACGACCTTGCGCTTGCCAGGCAGGCGCTTACGCCACTGAGCTAAATCCCCAGCCCTTGTCTTTTTGAGACAGGGTCTCGATATGCCATTCAGGCTGGCCTTGAGCTCACTTTGTAGCCCATGCTGGTCTCGAACTCGCAACGATCCTCCTGTCTCAGTCTCCCGAGTGCTGGGATTACAGATGTGCACCACCAGGCTTGGCTCTAAATCTTTTTTTGACAGTGATATGATTGTCAAAATGATCCCCAAAGGAAAAGGAGAGGGAGAAACTGAAGGAAAAGAATGTGGTTGTAAAATGGAATGTTACACAAGCTTGGGTTTCTTCAGAGCTTATACACAGAAAAAAATACTTAGGACCAAATTCACACATGATAGGGCCACCTAGACCTGCACAAAGATGACTAGGAAAAGATTCAAAATGCTAAGAAAAACCAAAGAACATTTTCAGAACTTACAGCGAATGAAAGCCACAGATAACAACTGTCAGCTTAGTGGAATAAAGAACTTTTTTTTTTTTTAAACCAGGAATCAAACTCATGACCTCACACTTGCCAGGCAGGTGCTTAAGCTGCTGAGCTAAATCCCTGGCCCAGTAAAGAACTTCTTAAAGCATGATCTAAAGATAGATTGTGTTGTATAGAAAGTGGTGAGCTCCCTTGCTCCCTGCTGGAGATATGTGAACAGAAGTCAGAGAAAGAGGTGCAGCTGTACAAAGGTCTCAACTTGTAGACCATGCAGTTACATTAATGGACTAGTGTGGTGCACTTTTGGCAGGAAACAGGCCTTTGAACCAAATTGAATATTCTAAGAGCTCCTTTTAGGAAAGCAGCATTATAAACAAACATTGGCCAAATCTAGTGAAGCCAAATAACACTTTCATTTTCTTAAATGTCCTGCACAATTTTCATAAAGGAATAGAGGGAGTCTAGGTTGGGTGAAAGGGCTTTGGAGTGAGATGTAATTTTGAATCCAATCTCCACCACTGACTGTGTGGCCTTGCAAAAGTTACATAACATCTCTGTGCTTTGGTTTCTTTATCCACAAAATGGTGATATTGCATCCTAACTTTCAAAATGATTGTGAGGATGAAAGAAAGGTTTTGCATCACACCTTGCACATGGTAGGCACCCCAAAAGTTTTAAGTAGGAATATAATTACAATAACATCTTAGTAGTAGCATTCTTAGCTAGAAAGAGACAAGGGAGAGCAAGCAAACCAGTATGATGTTTATTGCAAAAATGGTTATCTTGTTCAGGGATGTCTGTTGATTGACAAAGGCATCTAGAAAATAAATTTGGAAAACAGTTCCTGAAGAATATTCAACTGAGCTAAGGATAAACCCAGTGAACAACATTCAGTCAGTGATGACAGAGGAAAGAGATGTAGGAAGTTACAGATCACAGTCTTGCTCACTGACCTACAATGTGAGTTTAGGGAATTTATTTTTGATTTGGTCAAAGCATCTGGTTGGGAGGTACACTAGTGAACATCCTGAAATCTGCAATCATCTTTCAAGGTTTTCTTTCTTCAAATAATTAGAAGAAGGAAAATAGACTCTTTAGAGTCAAGTAGGTCTGGATTCAAATTTCAGGTTCGCAAACATTTGCCATTGTCCTTGACCTCACTCAGTCTCTGGCCCTTAGTTCCTCATCTACACAATGCAGAATGTAATGCTGCCTCACAGGTGGATGTGAGCATGGATTGGATTTGATTCTCAGCACAGTGCCTGGTGCAGGGAGGCTGCTAACAAACAAGACCTATTGCTATTCCACAAATGCCAGGTCAGCACAACACATCATGGCCTAAAGTCTCAGGGTATGGCCGTGTCTTCTGTCTAATACAAACCTAGAATAACTGAATTTCAAGCTTATTGAACATACAAAGAACCAGTTCATTTAATAACTTCTGATATAGCCAGGAATAAATAGGAGCCCTTAGTGAGGGCCTAGCACTACTACAGAGCACAGATGGGTCCAACAGGGAGTTATAGTGGTCCCTACATGTAAAGAAAGATGCTGAAGCTTAAACTCTATTTGCCATCTTACTCAAAAATGAAAGGAGGAGTATTTCTGAAGTGGCTGTGTCAAATGCTAGAATGTCTGGAAATGGGAAGATATTAAATGATAATAGAGAATGGAAAAAGTATAGATAGGGGATAGAAAATGCAGGAAATGACTGATAAGACAAGGGAGAGCCATATGATAAAGGATGTGTAGAAAGTTCTACAGTTGCTATAGGCAGTCCCATCAACCAAGTTTTCTAACCCTGTCTTTTAGAGAATCATTTTTCCCCCTTGCTGATATTGTATCTTTGATTTTATATGGAAGCTCAAGAGAAAGCAGGATCACTTCATAGCTGACTTTATAGAAATATATCTATTCCAATAATGTGAGTGGCACACTGATAAAGAAACCCAATAAACATATTTCCTTGTAAAGTGACCAGTCACAGCTGTCCCCTCCCTTGAAAAATTTGTCCCCTGCCTTGAAGGCAGTGTGGCTTTAAAAGCTCAGCAAGAAAAATTTGACAACTGGTGGTGAGAAGACAAGTAAGGCTGAACTTACCTCTGTCATGCGGGGCTTGCGGGAGCTTGATGGCACAAGCCTTCCTGTCTCAGGATGTGGAGCTGTAGCCATGGTGTATGTCTCTTTGCTCACCTTCTGCTTAGACCTCAGGAGGGACAAAGCAGCTTTAGTGGAAACCCCTGGAAGGTTGGGGTTGTACAAACTTATGCACCAACCAGCGTAAACAGAGGACCTCCTATCTGCATGCTGGATGTGATTTGGCTTAATGTAGTTTAAATAGCACCAACTGACATTAGTGGTCGTGTGGAGGCTGGGGAACTGCAGTACCTTCTTTGAGTCCGTACCTTCTTGCAACTTGGCTGGTCTGGGGGACAGAGGCAGAGAGCTAGAAGGTGTGAGGGGAGGGAGGTCCAGTTGTTCCTTGGAATCTTCTTTCTTCACACTCAGTGGGGGCAACCCTCTTCGGTGAGGTTTTCCAGATGGCTGGGCATATTCCTTCAAAGCTTCTGAGCCTGGGGCTGTCCCATGGGGCAAGGTGGGGTGAGGGAGGGAAGGAATCTCCTTTGGGTCAGTTGGATCCAAGGACAGGCTGGATGGTGCTTCCAGGTCCCTCCTGCCTTGGCCCTGGCTTCCTGGGTGGGATTTCTCTGTCCTCTTCCCATCCTCTGTGCTGGTCAGCACTACACTGCAAGGTTTCACGAGTTCAAGTTTGTCATCTGCCTGGGAGGCCTCTTCCTCCTTCACCCTTTTTTGTTGCTGGGTTTCCATGGTAAGTTCAAGGCTGCCAGCTGGTGAAAGGACTCGCTTGCTGCCTCCTGCTGTTGATGAACTTTCCTCCAGGCTTGAGACACCCTCTGATGACAGGGACATACCTTTCCTTTCAGGCAATGTCACAGGCACTCTCAGGTATGGAGTCTGGAAACCTCTGCTTTGCTCTTCACTTAACCCAGATGGTCCAGGTCCAGTCTCATATATATCTGCCCCACACACAGTCAACCCCTTGGGTGGGGGTTCCTCAACCTTGGGAAGAGGTGCACTGGCTGAACTGCCTTGGGATTGTGTGACCAAGATCTGAGAAAGGGTGGTGTACATTGCACTCCCATAGGACGGCATGTTGGTCTGAATGCGGACAGGCACAACCAGGGACTCCATAGTGTCTGGACAGGTGGGCAGAGCCAGTGGAGGGGCTGATGTGGGTGCTGAGGAGCTGGTTGGAGGAGCTGTGGGGGGAAGCTGCATGTCGCTGCTGTGCCCTGTGCTGCAGGAGGGGCCAGGAGATCCTGTTGCCAGAGGGGCCAGGCTGGTTTTGATTGGGGGCAGCTGGCTTTCCACATCACTAGGGAGCTGCAGTGC
>RJWT010017492.1:0-19318 GCA_004365215.1 Cuniculus paca | reverse complement strand
CTGGAGGCCCCGGTTCAGACAGCAGCCGCTGCATGGGACTGTTTCAGGCAGGACAGGTCTAGTTCTCCCTCCCAAAGTCCATGCTGACACTAACTCACAGCGAGAAGCTTGGCTCTCAGGCATGGACTCTCTTTAAGTGCCTAAATTGTCCAGGCTGGACTTGCGGTCCTCTGGGCCTCAGCCTCCCAGATGGATAGGATTACAGGGCTGTGTCACCCTGCCTATCTTTGCCCATTTTTATTTTGGCTATTTTTTTTGAGTACTAGGATTTTTTAAAATGTATTTGGGTATTAGCCCCTTTTCATGTATATGATTAGCAAACATTTTGTCCCATTCTGTAGGTTTCATTTTCATTCTGTTATTTCTGTGCTGTTTCTGGTTGCTTCCTATAGGAATGTTTCAAGTTTGATGAAGTGCCATTTGTGTATTTTCGCTTTTCTTGCCACTGTTTTGGTTTCATATTTAAGGATTATTGCAAAATCCAGTGCCATGGAGGCATTTCTTATGCTTTCTTTTAAGAATTTTACAGTTTCAAGACTTACTTTTACATCTTTTATTCATTTGGAGTTAATTTTTTATTTGATATAAGGGTTCAACTTCCCTCTTCTGCATATATGTATACAATTTTTCCAGCACTATTACTTGAAGAGACTATACTTTCCCCACTGTGTGGTCTTGGTATCCTTGTGAAGATCTTATGATCATAATATATTTGAGGATTCATTTCTGGGTTCTCCATTCTGTTCCATGGGTCTATGTGTCTGTATTTGCACCAGTCTCTTATTTTAATTATTGATGTTTTAAAGTCAGGAAATATGAGGCCTCTACCTTAATTTTTTGTTCTCAAAAAAAGATACTAGGAGTTCTTAGGATTCTATATGGAATTTTAGGATTTTTTTTTCCTACTTCTCAACAACAACAAAAAAAAAACCATCAGGGTTTAATAGAGATTGCATAAAATGAGATGACTTCTAATAGTATGAGCATCTTAATAATTTTAAGTCTTCTAATCCATGAGCAAGCGATGTCTTACTGTTTATTACATTGTCTTTATTTCTCCCTGCAATATTTTGTGATTTTCAGTATATGAGTATACCTCGTTGGTTAAGTTTATCCCTAAAACTTTATTCTTTTGAATGCTATTATGTATGAGATTTTATAAAAACTTCCTTGTAAGCTTGTTCATTGTTAATGCATAAAAATGCAATTGATTTTTCTGTGATACTGTATCTTCCAGTTTCATTCTAACTTTTTTGTGGAATCTAGTTGATATGTACTAGATCATATCAACTTTGAGCATGCAATTTCATATCTTTCCTTTTATTCTGGGTGTCTGGGTGCCTTTTATTTCTTTTTCTTGCCTGTTTCCTTTGACAGGACATCCAGAACTATGTCAAACACAAATAGAGTTGGGATCCTGGCCTCCTTTCATAAAGGAAAAGCTTTTACATTTGCACCATTGAGTGTGGTGTTTGTAGCTCTGATCTTCAAATACAGCCTTTATTATATAGATATAGTTTCCGTCTAGTCCTAGTGTATTGCATATTTTTTAATATCATGAAAGAGTGTAGATTTTTTTTTTTTTTGGAGACAGGGTCTCATGTAGTTCGGCTGGCCTCAAAGTCATGGCCATCTACCTGCCTCAGCATCCTGAGTGCTGGATTTACAGACCTGTGCCATTACGTCCAGCCCAAGACTGTTGAATTTTGTTAACTGCTTTTTATACATCAATTGAGATACCCTGTGGCTTTTGTTCTTTGTTTTGTTAATGTATATTATTACTACTTTAATATGACAAAAAACATCTTTTTAAGACACATTACATAATGCATAAAATCTTGGAAATCTGAATTTATTTTGTGATCATCACATAAGAAATCAGCAGTTATTTATCTTTACGATACACAATTCCCACATGACAAAATTTAAAGGCATAACCTTATTAAAGTAAGAATAGTGAGAATGGAAGTATGCACAGGTGTAACAATCACAAATTGGTGTTTTTCATTGGTCATTTTGTTGACGTGCAACATTAAAATTAGAATTTCATTTTAATGTCTCTAGTAATAGTTGAATGTTAAACTTACTTTATGCTGTTTCTTTGAACCATTCTATGAAGTTGTCCTTTTCATACTTCAAAAATACTGTAATATTAGCAGTTTGATCTAAATGCTAGGCATGTAGAAATACTTTAAAATATTTATTAAAATTTCTGACAGTGTTCATTTTAATAATATTAAAGTACTTTTTAAAATAAGTGATACTTATATTAGTATTTACTTTTTCTCTTTGATTACTTTCTAAATCACAGTGTGTGTTTGAAGTTGAATGAAAGTCTCCTGTAATAATACCATTTTTGCTTTTTTAATTGTATCCAGTCTTCAACCATTCTCTTTTGTAATGGTGATTTATGTCCTGTCACTGCTTGAGATAGGCATGTTTTGTCCATTGCTTTGTTGTGATCATACAAATGGCCTTGTGTAATGATAATAATAATGATGATAGTAGTATGGCTAACATTCATCGAAAGCCTGTTACATGTCAGGCAGTGGTCCAAGAGGTTTATCAACTTCTTTGATCTTCACAGCAAGTGTAGGAACTGTTCCATCCCCATTTTACAGATGAGAGAATAGCACAGGATGGTTAAGCAGCTGCCCAAGATCCTGCAGCAAGTAAATAGCAGAGCACAGTAATGACTGTTGGCTTGAACATGGGACATAATTTAAATCATATATTTATTTCCACTTAGTTATTTAATAATCCTATTGTGTGTTACTTATATGTCAAAATTTTTGCATTTAAATAAATTGTCAGTGTTACATCTTATTTGCTATACATTCTTAAGTGAGTATATCTTTTTGTTGTTTCACAGGATGGGCAGCCTGACATTTTATACACATTTTGGAATTCAGTTACTCAGGCTCTTTCTTCTCAATTTCATATAGCAACGAATTGTAAGTTTACTATTTTGCAAATTTGCTTCAAATTTTTCAGTTACTTCAAAATTTGATTTCAAGAAAAGTTTTGCTTTATTGGTTCATAAACATCATATTGTTATTTTGAAACTGCCTAATTGTTGTATCTTCTGGATGTTTCTTGTAGAATTTCTTAACCATAAGAATCAACTTTACAATTAGTATTTAGAATAAAATTCTCTGGTATAGTAAGTTAATTCTCCATCATTCAAACATTGGAAGAACTATGAATTTTTCCTGTATAGCGGGGGTAAAACAGTTGATCTTGAAGAATTTAATTCATGCTGTAGAAGTATTTTAATTCCTAACTGCATGATCTTAAAACTCAGAGATTTCACTGAGTTTTGCTTATTGTTAATAACAAAAGGTTAATGAATAAACCCGAGTTAATATACATTGTGAATTAAAAGTCCACAAAACTTGCTTAATTTGTTCATGTCTTAAAATAATAGCATGAGGTAGTTTGAAATACTAGCAAAGTATGCAGACCAGTTAACTATATTTGTTTAATAAGTGAATGCTAGATTTTAAATCTTATTTATTCTTTCATTTTCTTACACCTGGGAGACAATACAGTATTTTCACACGTCAGTCTGATTTATTTCACTTATGAGTATGGTCTCAAGTCACATTCATTTACTATAAAAACCTCGATGCAGTCCTTCTTTATAGCTGAGTAGTACTCCATTGTATAAAAATACCACATCTTTTTTATCCATTCCTCGGTTGATGGGTATTTGGGTTGTTTCCAAGATTTGGCTATTACAGATTGTGCTGCTATAAACATGGGCGCACTTATATCACTGTGGTATGATGTTTTCAGTTTTTCTGGGAAAATGCCTAGAAGCAGAACAGTTGGCTCAAATGGGAACTCTAATCCTAGCTTTTTGAGAAACCTCCATACTGATTTCCACAGTGTTTGCACCAGTCTACACTCCCATTAACAGTGGAGAAGGGTTCCTTTTTCCCCAAAGCCCCTCCAGCATATGTCATTGGTTGATTTCTTGATTTTGGCCATTCTATCTGGAGTGAGATGAAGTCTCATTGTGAAAGGGTAAGAAACTGCTCAAAGGGGAAAAATAACTGGGATACGGAAAAGTAGAAAAGAAAGGGAAAAGAAAAAAGATATAAATTTGGATATATATACATAAGATAGCTAAGATGATTATACTACTAATTCTATTAGTTCTTTGAAAATAACAGTTAATACTCATAATTAGATCAATTTTGCATGTCTATATCTGGTAATCAAAGCAACTTTTTTGAAGATAACTATATGCAGTATAACAACTGTTGTTAAATTCCTATCATCTTGTTTAGAAAGCCTATATTATTACTGTTTTGGGTTTTTTGTTGTTTGTTTGTCTCTTGCTTTTTGTTTTTCTTGTCTGTGTTCATCCCCCTTAAAAAAAAATTTAATACTAGAGCATTGAATGTATCTAGGCCTTTAAAAAGAGCTTTAAGAATTTGTGTATACTTAAATTCTTATTTGCAAATCATTTACTAAAAGTATTTACTAAAATTTACTGTGCATGTAAAACATTATGTAGTCACTGTAACCCAGGGTTGAATAGACTGCTCTACCTGCCTATTTGCTCCTATTTCTGATGAACTTTGCAGCAAGGCAGTACCATAAAAGATGTCCTTGTCTGTGGGTGGCCAGCAGGTTTATTTAAGACTGATTTATTTGTACCTAACACTGAGTTAATCTTGGGAGAAAATACTGTGTATCTCCTTGGGTTTGGTTAGCTTTACTGAACTATAATTTGTAATGGCATAAAATTCACCAATTTTAAACATAAAATTTTATGAGAAATGTTTACATTTATGCAATCATTATCACAATTGAGATAGAGCATTTCCATCATCCCTAAAATTTTCTTTCCTTACTTTTACAGTTAATCTTTGATCCTGGTGGGTTGATTCCTGGCACCTAACTTTTGATCTGCTTTTTAGCATTGTAGTTTAACTTCTACTAGATTTTCTTAAAACTGGAATCATGCAGAATCATACGTACTTTTAAATTTATGCATGCTACTGCATATATCAGTAGTACATTTCCATTTTATTTTTGAGTAGTATTCCATTGTGTAGATATTTACTACAATTTGTTTACTCATTCACTAATTGATTGTTAGCTTTGGTTTATTATGAATAAATCCACATGATTATTTAATAAAAGTCTTTTGTAAACATATGTTCATTGTCTTGTATAAGGATATAAAGATTTCCTATTTGATAAATGCATGTTTAGCTATCAACAATGGTAGTTTCATTTGTTCTACATTCTTGTCAGTCCGTGATTTGTCAGTCATTTTAATTTTACGTAGTGGTTTAACTTAGCACTGAGGACTAACGATGCTTTCTTAGGCCAGTTAAGCTACTGTAACAAAATACCATAGACTAGGTAACCTGTTTCTCACAGTTCTGTAGCCTGGGAATGCTAAGGGCAAGGTGCCAACAGATTTGGTATTTGCTCTGGGCGTCTCTTTGTTCATTGGTGATGCATTGTCCCTGTGTCCTCCCACAGTGGAGAAGCACATGATGAAGGAACAAGGGAGCTTTCTGTGCCTCTTTTGTAAGGGTGCCAACTGATTGTACTCTGCACCCCTCAGATAACTCACTCTTAATACCCATCAAATTGATTATTAGAATTTAGCATATTCATTTTGAGGCACAAACATTCAGACAATAGCAGATGTTGATCACATTTGCCATATGCATAGCTTTTTTTTATATTTGTCCAAATTATTGTCCTTTTTAAAATTATAATTCTTATCCTCCCATCATTGGGTTATAAGGGTTCTTTGCATATTTTAAGTTCAAAGTCTTATATGTATGTTTTGCAAATGGTTTCCTCTACTATGTGATTTGTTCCTTTGTTTTCTTAATAGTTCTTTTGCTTAACATTTTTGTTTTGTACTATGTACTTTTTCTTAACCTAAAAAACTTTGCTTAGCCCAAAGTGAGAAATGCTTATCTATTTTATTCTTGATGTTTTAAAAAGTTCATTTTGAGTCAGTATTTCTATATGATATAAGTTTCTCGCTTTCATTCCTTTGAGTATTACTGTTTAAGTATTTCTCTGCCTCTTGACTTCTTGGTGTTTTTTGTTGAAAATCTTGTCTATGTCTACATTAGTATCACAGGGTTTTGATCACAAGAGTGTAAGTCTTCCTATTTTCTTCTTTATTGAAATAATTTTGTCCTAAGTCTTCATATTGCCATATTTACTTCAGATTCACTTTGTCATTCTTGTAAACATTTGTTCTAAGATTTTGATTAGGATCGCAGTGAGTCAGGATCAGTTTGTAATGAGATCAAAATTTAATAATACTAAATCTTCTGACACACAGAATGTTATATCTTCCTGTTTGTTTAGGTCTTTTATATTTTCACTTATGAATGCTGTTTGATTTTAGCATGCAGATCTGGCAAGTCATTTCCTCAGTTTATCACTATTTCATATATTCTGATGCTATTAAAAATATATCTGAAATTATTAATCTTAATAGCAGATTTAACCATAAGAAAAACTTCAATGAACTTGAAGATGTAACTGTAAACATTATTCAAAAGAAAGCAAACTTTCAGAATGATCAGAATCTTAGTACCTGTGGAACATAGCAAATAGTCTGACATATATATAATGGTTGTCTCAAAGCTAAGAAAATGAGAAAGAAAAATAGTTGTCAGAAATATTTAAAACATGTTCATTGTGGACTAAATGTGTGTACCCTCAGATTCCTCTATTGAAGTTCCAAATTCTGTGTCATTGTACTTGGAGATAGGGTCTTCATGGAAAATAAAGGCTAGATGAAGTCACAAGGTCTGTGTGACTTTTATAAAGAAGTTATCGAGATGAAGTATAGTATTTTTAGGAGTCTTATAAATATTTCACATTCAGAGTAGTCTGTTACTTCTGAAAGCATTATTACTTTAATAACTTCCTCTGGGAGAATTCTAAAGTAAGTTGTTTATAAAGCATCCTCCATTTTTATAGCAAATAAAGTCCCTGAAGTATACTGTAGCGCGTCTTAAAATTATAGACAGGCAATATTAAGAACACAACCATCTGTACAGTTGAGGATTACAAGCAATGTAGCAGACTAAGTAGGTAATATTTTGGCAGAATATATCTAAAGGGAAATTTTCCTAGTTAGGAACATGTTCTTTCTGATTATACATGTTCATACTTAGTAAAAAGATGTTCTATTAGAAGATATAATTCAAGAGTTTCACAAAAATAAATTTATTCCAAAAGTAAAAGGCCTGAATAGTCAACACAAAAATACAAAATAGCTCCTATAGGAAATCTGTCACTTTAATTAACCATGTGTCATGGTTATTTCCAAAATTATTTCTAAGCCTTTTATCTGTTTTCTATTTTGCAGATAATAATATTTATCAATTTGTTGGTTTATAATACATATTTTTTTAAAATCTCAGAATCAAGGAAATAAACATTACTATTTTGAACTCTTTGAAATGAAAACAAGATTTGTTTTGTAACTTGATAATTTTTCCAGAATGTCTTATCATAAGTAAATATGCCTTTTCATCATCGCTGTTATCACTTTGTAGTGTGGTCTATTGTATTTTAATCTAGAGTGTCTAACCCCCTACCCCCACCCCACACTGCCACCACCAGAATGTAAATCCGATAGACAGGAAGTGCTGCCTTGGTCATGGCAGTGTCCTCAATAGCTGGAAGGGTATCTAGCACACAAAAGAGCTTTAGTAAATGCTGGTTTATAGGAAGGAAGAAAGGAGAAAGGAATCAAGGAAGAAAAGTTGCCAGTGCCATTTTATGCAGACTTAAAAATATTTTTATGCAGTACTTAAAAATATTTTTAGGGCTTGGAGTGTAGCTCAGTGGCAAAGCACTTGCCTCACATGCACAAGACACTGAGTTCACTGTAAAAAACAGAAAGCATCTTTTAAAATGTGCACAAAAAAAATCCAACAAGTATCTCTCTTTTTTTTAATTGTTTAGAACCTCTTATGTAATATTGGTCTCAAAATTCTTAAGCACCTAAATTGTCCACACAAATAAGACAGCTAACACACAGCATTATCTCTAATTCTTTGGAAAATAAGGTGTGAATAAAAGAAGGATGAGTGAGACTAGCAGTTTTTAAGATTTAGAAAATTTTAAGACTTGAAGTATTTTCTGCTAAAACTCATTACCTTTTCCTTTTAAAAACTAGAGTGATAATTGAGTCAAATCTTCCTACTTAGGAGGATAGCAACCTACACAATTATGAGCTTGCAGCTTAGTTTTTAACAGAATGGTGTGCAAGTTACTCGATACATTTCTTAAAATTTAATGTATGACTTGCATCCACACAAATACATCCACTTTTAGGAAAATAACCTCACAGCCTCATTTAAAATGCTTTCTAGAGGACTGGGGATGTAGCTTAGTGGTAGAGTTCTTGCTTTGCATGCACAAGGCCCTGGGTTCAACCCAGCACCACCCAAAAAAAAAAAAGCCTTTCAGAATCTTTATCCCTGCAAGTAAGCTATTTCACTGCAGAGTTCTAAAGAGCTTATAAGGTACCATCCTAAGCATGCTGCAGGACAGAAAGAGGAAAACTTGCATCTTGTTTAAAAAGGAAGAAAAGAACTTGAGGGCATTTGTATTGGTTGTTTTGTTGTGGTTATTGCTGTAAGGAACAAAAACTTGACATAAACACTTTAAAGGAAAAAAGGTTTGTTTTGGCTCACAGTTTCAGAAGTTTTAGTCCACGTTTGGGCTGGCTGTAGGGCAAAAGGGCATGGTGGAGAAAAGCTCCTCACCTGGGGGTGCCCAGGAAGCACAGTGCAGGGGGAGAGCCAGAATGAAGCCCAGGGACCAGAAACAGTCCCCAAGGTCACGTCCACAACCTACACAGACACCCACAAGTGTGCTTTTCTCTAACCCCCTAGTCATTCAAGTTAATAATCAAGATTAACTGTCAACGGTCTTTTAAGAAAGTAGTAAAAATTTATATAACCTGGAGGACAGTAAATCAAATTAAGTGTTTACGTATTTTCTTTGGCAGGAAATGCTCTCTGATTAAAATCCTTCATTGACATCTCATTACTCATTTTAAAAAATCATTTTAATATTCAAAATAAAAGCTGGGAGTATCATAATTATATACATAGTTGAATTTTTCATATCTCAACATGTTTATCAAGAGCAGCACTAACATTAAGAAACAGAGTATTACCTGTAGCCTAGATGCTCCCCTCCTACTTTCTACCCCCACTGTTCTAATAAGGAAAACCAGTCATTTCTTTCGAAACAGATTGGTTTTTAAAATTTTTTACTTTTTTATTTTGCATGAATAAATTATTCTAGTTTGTACTCTCATATCTGCTGTCTTGATCATGTTTTTGAATACTGTTTTATTACATATAACAGTACCTATAGGTTATTCTCTGTCTTGTAAAATATTCCATCCTGTGAATGTACCATAATACTATATAATGTACCATATCTACCATATTATTAATAGCCATTTAAAGATTTGCTTTTTTTGGCTATTTTCAACTATGTCAATAGGACAATTTTGCATAATTTTACTGGGACTAAAACTTAGAAGTAGAACATTGGTGGGCAGGCAGCCTCCCTAGAGTTCCATGTTTTAATGTCCAGATGCTGTAACTATGTTAGTTTACATAGCAGAAGAGATTTGGCAGGTGTAACTTAAAGATCTTCAAATGGAGAAATTATGGACCATCTGGGTAGGGCCAGTATAATCATACACTGCTTCTCAGGCGGGGCAATTCAGAAGAGGAGATATGTTAATAGAACACAGGTCAGAGTGACAAAGTTGCTGTAAGAAGAAACCACAAGCCAAGGAATATAGATAGATGGAGAAGGCAAAGAACAAGTTATCCCCTATATCTTCCAGAGCAACAGCACTCTGCTAATATTTTGATTTTTGGCTTAGTGAGGCTGATTTTAGACTTGTGACCTCCAAGACAGTAGGAAAATATACAGTTTTTTAAAATTAATATACAGTTGTTTTAAACTCTCACGCTTATGGTAATTTGTTACAGCACCTATAGGAAATTAATGCAGTAGGTCATAGAGTATGCCTGTGTTTGACTTTAGTAGACACTGTGAAAGAGTATTCTCCGTTATGTTGTACCAATTGAAACTTCCATTGGCAGTATGTGTGAGAGTTCTAGTTTTTCCTCATTCTTGTCAATACTTGATATTTCATTGTTTTTTCATCTTTCAGTCAGAAGTTTTTAGTTAGACTTTGAATCAAGTTGTGGTTTTGACATTATTTCCTTTGTATCTAATGTTAAATTCATTTCTCCATATGTATATTGGCTATCTCATTATTCTTTATTTTTCCAGAGGGTCTTCCCCAACTCCGTCACACCCCGCCCTCCCTGCCTCCTCTCCTCAGTCCCCTCCTCCCTTCCTCATTCCCTTCCATTGTCCCCCTAATCTTCCACTTCCCTTTCCTTTCTCTTCCCTCCCCTAACCCTATTCCCTTTTTCTTCCTACTAGCAGTTGAACTGGGAGCCTCGTGTATGGTTGCCGTACTGTGCACTACTGAGCTGTATCCCCCAGCCCCTCCTCCCCTATTGTTTTAAACTTTATTTTGAGACAGTCTTGCTACATTGTCCAGACTGCCTCAACTGTTCAAAGTAGCTAGGATTATAGGCATGTACCACACCTGACTATGTCTTAATTTTCTATAGATTTGTCAATCTTAATAATTCTGGAGTATATTCTCGGACTTTTCCCATGGCTTTCCAGTTGTGTGTGTATGATCATTTTAATGCACTCTAGGATGGATTGACTTTGGGCAGTTGCAGTTTTAATAAGACAGCCTAGCTCTCACTCTCTTCTTTTCTTTTCACATGCTTCTCCAGGCCTTTAATTTAGAGGTTGGAGGTTCTTAGTTTCCTCAGGCCTGAAATACAGAGACTGGTCTAGTTTTACTAACCAAAGGTTCCCAGACCTTCCATTTCATGAAACATCAGAATGAGTGAATGTCTCTGGGTGTTAAAACCTGGATGGGCCTGTGGCATGTCCTCTCCCACATCTGTTCTTTGCTTCCTAAGCACCACAGCTGTTCTTTGCTTCCTAAGTGTGAAGGATTGTCTAGGTTTTAGAGCAGTAGATACTTCCCAGCTTTTCTCATACCTTTAGAACTCAGCAAATGTTCCATGGGAAACTTGTTGAGGTTCTCTGACTTTTCCAGAAGTTCACTTCAGTCTTATGGAACCATAAAAGTTTGTTAGCTTCTCTTTCTATAGCAGAGGTCCTCAGCTTGGGCCAAACTTGTATTTTAAAAAAAAAAAAAGGGTATGTGTTAATTCAAAATGCTTAAGGAAATAGAAATGCTGTCTGATTTGTTAGGTATTGTATGTATGTATTAAATTATCATAATGTACCATACATGTGCAATTAATATTAATAAAATGCATATGTGACTTTTTAAAAAGTTACAAAGAGCTGATATTTCTCCATTCCCCTCCTCCAGTACTCTCAGGATATAATCCAAACACAACTTTTCAGGTCCCTTCCTGTTTCTCAACATTCATTATTTTCTCTTTTATCTTTTCATCTCAGTACTTGAGCTTAAATTTTTGAACGAATCATCTTTTCTTATCTCAGTAGTTACAAATGCCTGAAAAACATCTGTCCCTTTCATCTGGAAAGCATACTCATCTTTCAAGTCTCAGTTTAGAAATAGTGTTCCCTGATACCTGCATCCGCCTATACACCCAAACATAAGCAAGACACCCTCTGTCTACTTCCATAAAACTTTTACTGTCTGTCCCTGATTGCACTTACCCCCCTGTATTGCAGTGCTTCATCTACTAACTTGGCTGTATTTCCTACTAGGTTTTGGAAAAAACTTTCGTCTGCTTCCATTTTATGTTATATTCCTATCAGATGACATAGTACGCTGTGCATAATGAACATTCTCTTATAATGGATTAATTGCTAAAACATTAATATCCAAAAGCTTTATGATATTAAGCTATCTGAAAACTATAAAAATAATTTATTCAATTTAAAATAAGCATTTAAAAGGAAAATGAAATCCTAAATAACTTTTATAAAAGAAGTCTCTCATGTATATATGTGCTACAGTTTGAACTAGAAATGTCCCACAAAACTCTTATGTTTTAAAGACTTGACCCCTATCTTGTGGTGTTAATGGAAGGTGGTACAATCTTTAAGAGGTGGGGCCTAGTAGAAGGAAGTTCAGTCATTGGGGGAATTAGAATATTGGGGTTATTGGGAGCCCGACCTTCTCTCTTTGCTTCCTGACTGCCACAGAATAAACAGGCCTCTTCCACCAGTATCTACTGTGCCACCACAGACCCAAAGGAGCAGGGCCAATCCACCATGAACTGAAACCTCTGAAACTGTGAGCCAAAATTAATCCTTACTCTTTTGAAGTTGATTATCTTAGATATTGAGTCACAGTGACAGAAGGCTAACATATGGTAAACAGATACATGAAAATGGTTACTGCTAGGTTAGTGATGATTCTCATAGGATGGTAGGTTGCTAAATAATGTTTAGATTTTTCCTCATATCTTTATTTGCTTCTTTGCAATGAGTATGTGTTTTTATATCATCAGTTGGGAAATAGGAAACAGTATTGATTGAGGTAAGGGGATAAGCAAACATGAGACTAAAATTTAAACCCTGTGTTAAGATTTGTTCAGTAGAATTTGGATTCAGTAGTCTTTGAAGTAGATAAACTACTCAGTTGAAGAGTAGTGTGAGATTAAAAAAAAAAGTTTAGAGAAAAATTCCTTAGTTTACCCTGTATATATCAGGGTAAATTCCAGATAGATTAAAGAATTAAACGTAAAATATGAAATCATTCAAGTGCTAGAAAACAAATGAATTAGCTGAGGGAGGTTGCTCTCTGATTCAATATCCAGAAGCAGTGATGAAAAGATCCATAATTTAATTTCATTAAAAATGTATATGGTCGCTGGGGATTTAGCTCAGGGGCTCAAGTGCTTGCCTGATAAGCACGAGGTCATGAGTTCGAGCCCCGGTACCAAAAAAAAAATAAAAAGATTTGCATGGCCAAAAATAATCTTAAGAAAATAAAAAGACAGTAGCAAACTAGAAAAAAAATTATAATTTACATAAAAGAGAGTAGCCCTAATACATAAAAGCTTCTATAATAAAAAATACCAATAGCCCTATCAAGGAAAAAAGTATAGCTGTCTCAAGTATATGGAATAGATGCTCAACACCACCTATAAATAGAGAAATGGAGAATAAGTGTACAGAGATACCTTTCTCATCTCTCAAATTAGCAAAAACTCAAAAGTTTGATACCATACTCTCTTCCTCGTGGGATTCTATGGGAAATACCTGTTCTCATACACTATTTATCAGGATAGGAACTTTCTAGAAGGGAGTTTGAGTCCAAACAAAATTATATAAGCATTTATTGTTTTACTCAGTAATAGTTCCTCAGACTATTCCATAGATGCACTGGCAAAATATGGAAACTTATTCACAAGACTATTCATCATATCATTATGTGGAATAGCAAATAATGGAAATGCTCCAAATGTTCATCACTAGGAGATTAATAAACTATGGTACTTTCAAAAAATAGAATGCCATGCAGCTATAGAAAAATTGAGAGCAAGTAGAGGAAAGAATGAGGACTGTCTTTATATACTACTAATAAATATGTGTATAGTTTGCTGTCATTTACCTAAGAAAAAAGGTGATGTAATTATGCATTTTTGTCTATTTTTAAAAAACAAGATAAATTATAAAACCCATTGTAGTGGTTACCTCTTAATGCAGGGTTTTAATTTTAGTCCCATGTTTGCTTATTTCCTATGATATTTGAAGGTAGAGGTGAAAAACACATGGGAGGGAATAAGGATAAAAATTGCGAACTAGGGTTGGGGGAAAGGGAAAGGAAGGAAGGGAAAAGGAAAAAAATACTAGTAGTTATACTACTAGTTTTTCTTAGTTCATTGAAGAGAAAGGTTTATGCTAATATAATTCAGAGAATTTTTTATGCCCATATCTTGCACTCTGAGTAACTACTTTGAAGGTAACAATATTCAATGTGTTAAGTATCGTAATTTTCTTATTATTTTGTTTTGAAATTTTGGTTTTATTTTTTCCATTTAAAAAATCTGAAATGAGAACAAAAGTTAGACTTCTTTGCATATAAATTTGAGGCCATATATTTTATGTGACTAATAAAACAAAACCAAAAAAGGGAAACTTCCTAAAAATGAAATGAAAAATGAAACAATTAAATGTAAATATATGGTAGAATCACATAGAGAGGGTATCTTTTGATTTTCTACTTATTTATCTTCTGTTTCATTGGTTTGGTTTGGTTTATTTTGAGATATGTCTCACTATTTTGCCCAAGCTGACTTTCAACTTTTGATCCAGAATTCTACCTCAGCTGCCTCATAGGTGGGATAACAGAAGCACACTATTATGCCTGGCTTAACCTTTGCTTTTAGCTACAATTCGTTTCTATTAATCCTATTGGGTTTGAAGAACTGCCGTAAAACCCATGAAGTCTTTCCAATAATTAAGATATTGGTGATAGTATTTGTTAGTGTCAGACTGTTGAGTACGTGACATGGGTGAAAGTAAATGGTTAATTATGTTATACCATAGTAAATCAGGGTTTTCATCCAAGGAGAAAGAAGATACAAGGTGGATGAAATCAAAGGGAATTGATGAGGTATTTTTTCTTTAATCAATATAATTTGACATATATATTTTATGTCTGAAAAAGCTTAAGAATAATGGTTGTTCCAGTGTTGTTGAGCCTCTCTAGAAACTCATGGTCTTTAAATATGATTTTCTATTGAAAGAAAGGAGGATTCCTTGAAGAAATGAGTGATTCCTGTGGCAGGAAAAGGGCAAGATAATTCTGTAACCCCTTACTCTGAGCAAGGAGGATATCCAAGACTACCGAATTGCATTGAAAAGATTCAGGAAGCAATTTGAATAGACACTTACTAGAAATGCAGTAAACCAAGCATCAATAAGGATAACAGTTGCAAGGGATTTAAATCCATCAAATCTGCCCAGATCCATGAGTTCAATTCACATTGTTATAAATACGGGTTTTCCTTAACATTGTTGTGGAACTTTGAAAATCGGTGAATGAAGGGGAAAAACTCAGACATTTTTATCTGACTCTTCTATACAAGTGACACTTCAGAGAAACCAAATAATTGATGGAAGAAGTATCTGTTTATAAAAGTTTTGTCTCTAATACATACAGAAGGAATGTTAGACTATCTTCATTTTATAATCACTGACTTAATAGATACAGACAATGGTTGTTAATAGCTGCCAATTTCATTAAAAAAGCAAGCAGTTTACATATGCAGCAGCCTTGTCAGAAGTTATACAGCCTAGGATTTCCTGGGTATTGTGGCACATGTCTGTAATCCCAGCACTCCAGGAGGCTGAAGCAGAAGGATCACAAGTCCAAGCCCAACCGGAACAACTTAGTGACTTAGACTGTCTCAAAATAAAAAATTAAAAAATGGTTTGGAATGTAGCTTATACACACCCCTAAGGTTTGATCAAATTATTATCTGTATCAGTGGTTTTCAAATTGGTTGCACTTTAATATTGCTTAGCATTAGAAATTCCAAAGTGTGAACTTTAATTACATTACAGTCTCTCAGAACACAACGCAAACATTGGAATTTCTTTAAGCTCAGTCGTTGTTTCAGTGTGCAGCCAAAGTTGAAAGGCAGTATTTTAGATCCAACTGATAATTTACAGGAAACAGGGACAAGAGGATGCACTCAGTAAAACAGGCTCTCGGAAACTGTATAGGACAAATGACCTAGTTTCTTAAAGAATTAAAGGCAGTGAAGGAAAGCATAGATTAGGTTTGGTGCTATGTCAACTGATTTTTTTGTATGGGCTATTTTAAGAGTCCTAAATTCATTGCACAGGTCCTAAATTAAGCAAATGTGATCAATGATTGTTTATTATTACAAGAGAATATGGATTTTTTTAAAGCAGTCTCTGTTCTTAGAGATACATGATGAATATATGAATGAAATAATTGACTTTTGCAAAATAATTGGTAACAGTGGGAAGGAATGACTAGACATACAGAAAAAACAGGATTGAGTGGTAAGTGTTGAAGTTATGTGACAGATACATGGAGATTCATTATACTGTTCTCTGTGTTTTATGTATTTGAAACCTGCAACACCATTGTTTTCAAAATTTCAAGGAAAGCATTTCAGGCAGAGGAAGGAAGTCAGCACAGAAAAGTAAGAAAAACAAATGTGAATATGAGTAGGGTGGCATGAGCCAGTAATCTCTACTACTGGGGAAGCTTCAGCAGGATAGTGAGTGAGTTCTATACCAGCTTGGGCGACATAGCAAGACCTCATCTAAAAAAATGAGAGAGAGAAGAAAAGAAAAGTGGAAACCCCAAGAGAAAATGGGGTCATGAGAGTTTCTCGAAAAAGAGTCATTACAGATCAAGTGAGAGGAGATCAAAAAAGTACCCACTGTTTTTTGGCAGTTAAGGTGATACTGTGACTTTGACTAAAATACTTCCATTGACACTGTGTCATTTGGAAGTCTGGCTGCAGTCGGGAAGAAGAAAAGAAATGTGCGTGGGCTGTTACTACACAGCAACAGGACAGTGGCTACAAGTGGACGGTTACAGGTCATTCTCTGTAGTTTTGACTTTTCACGTTATAAGACAGTGTTTTGTTGATCTTGGGAACTCATGGAAAGTAGAGAACTTACCTACAAAAGAGATACAATAAAAGTCTTAGAGATAAAATGGGATAGTTTCAAACCAGAAGTCGAAGTTTGTTCTGTATAGAATGGACACTTGCTCCTGTCACGCAAATTGGCTCCTAAAATTGCTGTTGGCATGGGTGGGACGAGTAAAATGTTAAAAGGATTCTTTTCTAGCAGCCTTTATTTTCTCCGTGAAATGGGGTGTGATCATCTTCGTATTATAAGTGAACTGGTGGTTAGAGAGTTAGAAGGTTGGAAAAGGTTTTATGCTATATATTCCAAGTTAAAAAAAAAAAAAAGACAAGATTATGGTATAGAATTTGTGCTTGGCTGATACAGAATTCCATAACGTGTTTCTGCTATTACGAGGGAAAGAACAGCAGAAAACCTCAAAAACATAGTAAGGCCTATAACATTTCTTATTTTCAAGTATATTGCTATATATATTTTGTTTTCAATTTTCAAATATATATATACATATATATTTAAATCTTATATCCTGCATCTTTGCTAAATTCACTTAATATCTCCAGTAAATTTGTTGGCAGATTGCATTAGGCTTTCTACACAGGTGATCATAGTGGCTATTAATTCAGTGTCGTCTGTGCTTGCCCAGTCTGGTTTTATGTAAATTCTTTTATCAGAGTATGTTCCTATTTTTTGTTCATGAAGTTTTATTAAGAATGACTATTAGGGTTTTTATTTTTTCAAATATTTTTTCTTCATCTATTGAAGTGACAGAATGATTTTTATTAATTTGTTAATACGATGAACCACATTGATTAATCTTAAAATGTTGAACCAAGTATAAATTTCTGGGAAAAAATCTTGGTTATGAAGTATCATCCTTTTTTATGTTGTTGGATTTGCTGAAATTTGATTCATAGTTTTTGTATCTGTGTTTGTGAAAAATACTATTCTATAGTATTTGTCTTTTTTTTTTTTCTTTCTTTCTTTCTTTTAATGTCTTTGGTTTTGGTGTCAGGATAATGCTGGCCTCAAGAATGAACTGGGAATTGGTATAGAATTGGCAGTACTATTTCTTCCTTAAATTGTTTGATAGATTTCACCACTGAAGTCAGCTGGGTGTAGTTATTCTTTGAAAGATTTTTAACTAAAAAAAAAAAAAAATCCAGTAAGTACAGACCAGTTTGTTATTAGGTGAACTTTCATAGTTTGTGTCCCTTAAGGAGTTTGTACATTTCATGAAAGTTTTCAAACTGATGGGCATAAAATTGTTTATAATTTTTTTTTCTTAGTATCTAAAGAATATGCAATAAGGTTAACTCACATGTTTTCACATAGTTAGATTGTTTCTCTTCTTTTATCATAATTCACTAGGCTAGAAGTCTGTCAGAGTTACTCATCTTTTCAGGGAATAAGTTTTTGGTTCCAGTGTTTGTGAACCAGTGTATTGTTTTTCTGCTTTCTCTTTCATTGATAATTATGATATGTGTGTTTTCTTTCTTCTGTTTACTTTGGGGTTTTCCACTCCCTCTTTTTCTGGGTCCTTAAAATAGAAGTTTAGGGGCAACCCACTTGGGACCCCTTCTGTCTCTCAGACAGAAGCTTTCTCTCTCTCAATAAATACATCCTGCTCACTTAAAAATAAATAAAATAAATAGAAGTTTAGGTCAGGAATTTGAAAGCTTTTTCGGTTTCACTTCATGTATTCCTTTAATAACATCCCACAAATTTTACCTCTAGTATTATAATTTTCATTCAGTGCAAAGTACTTTTGCATCTCCCTTTTGGTTTCCTTTTTTGATCCATGGCTTACTTAGAATCATTTTTTTTTAAGTTAAAAATATTTGAGGATTTTTCAGGTATCCTTTTGTTACTCACTTCTAATTTTTAAAAAACTTTTCTTAGGATATGCTATGTAGGACTTGAAACCCAAGTATTGCTGATCTTGGAAAATATTCCATGTATAGCTGAAGAGAATGTGTTTCTCTTTGAATGAAGAATTGCATAGATGTAAATTAAGTCAGTTGAGTGTTAGTTTTGGTCAGTTTTCTATATCCTAATTTCCTGTGTACATATTTTATCAGTTATCAAGAGAGAAAATTGAACTCTTTGCCTGTAATTTTAAATGTGTCTATTCATACCAAATGAATTATGTAAAAGTAGTGTGACTGTAGCATTATTTTAAACATCATTTGGATCATGTCTCTGGTTTGTGCTTTACTGTTGATCTATTTGTGACACTGTTTTTATATGTAAAAGAAACATTTTTACATTTTATTGCTGTATCATTTTTCTAACCCATGTTATTAATTTTGGTTGGCAGCCTCTATGTTTTTGAAACAGGCCTTTGAAGGAGAATACCCTAAATTATTACGCCTTTACAATGATTTGTGGAAGCGACTTCAACAATATAGTCAAAATATCCAAGGAAATTTTAATGGAACTACAGACCTCTATGTTGACATACAAAACATGGAAGATGATAAACAAGATCTATTCATACTGAAAAAGCCAGATTATGAGTATGTTTGTTTAATTTGAGTTGTTTGTTGGAATGTTAAGGGTTTTTGTTTTTCTTAAATTTGTATTATAAATTAGAATTTGT
>RJWT010017491.1:0-19329 GCA_004365215.1 Cuniculus paca | reverse complement strand
TAATTGAAAAATGAAACTACAGAATTTAGAAAATAACATGAGTGAGTAGTTTTATAATATTGGAATTTATTTTTAAAAATTGGAATTTCTTAGGCCTTTTAAGTCTAATATCAAAACCAGACACCACTAAGGAAATTGGTGTAGTTAGCCATATGAAAACCAAAGTTTCTATATGTCCAGAAATGAGACACAGATAAAGTACAGGGCATATAATTCACACACTATATATGAAAAGTTGTTTATCTTCTCTAGTAATTAGACACAGTCAATTTAAAACAACAGCATTTTTGCTTATTGATTTATCTAAAATTAAAATTGATGAAAATATCTGATGTTGGTGAATTTATGGCAGTCTGTATCAATATTTATGTTTATGTACTGTTTTCTTAGAATAATTGTGCAAAAAGATATTTTTAATGTCTTAATTTTTATTTCATTCAGAAATCAGAGTACTCTTAATCTCAACTTTTGTTTTGTTTTCTTATTTTACCTACTAATCTATAGGAATTTTTTCATACTTTTGATCAATTTGAGTTCATTTTTTTTTCCCATGGTATTTGACAGGGAACAAAAGAATACTTCTTTCAGTGAAAATATCTTAGGTACATCACTATGAATTGTAGTTCTTGTAACTGGTACCTAAATGCAAGAAAGCTTTTTACCTAAGATTTTTGAAATCTAGATTTTTGCATTCATAGTGGGGGGAGTGTGTGTGTGTGTGTTGCTCAATTACAAAAGGGTATTTAAAAACTTAATTTTCAAAGCAATATATGTTAACTAGAAAAAATTTAAAATAATATAAAAATCCAAAGTAAAAGAATGGAAAGTCTGCATCCCAATTTTAACTAATATCAGAGTCGTATGCTGCGGTCAGCAAGAGCACTTTCTACTTGATGTGGTTTGATACATGCAGAAACAAGCCTCTGCCTCAGAAATTGTACCATTGCTTGGAATTGTACCATTAGAGATCATTTATTTGATTGCAAGCCCTTTTATTTATTTTTTTAATCCTCTGCAATCACTCAGCTGTCTGTGAGTGCGACTGGAGGGTACCTTTTGATAAAAGCAAAGTGCAGATGCAGCACAGAGCCCAGCACAGCCTGTGCAGAATGCGCAGGGCAGATCGGGTTGACCAGGAAGCTGGAAGACAGAGTAAAAGCCCAAAGGTCGTAAGGCACAGGGCAGCACCTGACGTTGCTTGTAGAACCCCTTTAATATGAGTGGTATTGTCTGTGCTTTTTCATCTTGCACTTTGCTGTGTGTACTCACTATATTTCCTGCAGACATAATTTTTCTCTGTTTTCAAGCATACATAGAAGTTACTTGATGTTTATGTAAGTTTAAAGTTACTGACTTCTTTCTGAGAACAGAGCTCAGCTTCATCCCCCTACATGCATGGCGGGGGAGAGAGTCACAATATTGCTCAGTTTGAAGAAAATACATATATATTCTTATAACATGAAGTAAAACCTGACAGTCTCCACTAAGTTGTGTTTAGTGTCAGCGAATGGTTTTCCCTTTTCCAAGCTTACCCTTCCAGATACTGTTTTAGCAACTCATAATCGCTCTGAGGTCTGTTTTCCAAAAAGCAGCAGCGGCAGTGTTTAAGTTTACATGACCCCAGCTTCATGACAGCAGTAGCAAATCAGATATCTTATCCGAGGAAAAGCATTTTTGGCTTAGGATTCCATCACTCTCTTGGTGGGAGTCAACAGCTCTGTTAGCTCCAACACTGCTGCAGAAGACTGGCTGCAGTGAATCTTTCAGAAAGCATAAACACAATTGGTATTTATAGCATTGTTAACATTTGTTAAATAGTTGGAGGAGTGGTCTGTAAGTCTGTTTAAAGCAGGTAGGGCAGGAATCTGTTGTGACTGTGGTGAGATTTAAGACTAGGACAACAGCATTACTGTGGTTGTAGCAATATAGTAAATTAGAAGTATTAAATGCAGTAAGTTACAGTTTCATGTAACTCTAATCCTAAGTGTTACAGAAACAATCCCGAAGCATCTTTGGCCAGAAGTGTGTTACACAGATGGCATATTTGACACAGTGCAGGGCAGGAACTGTACAATGAAACCTAAATAAACGGTAAGGATTAGTCCAGTTTTAATTGAAAACCTACATAAAAAATACCATGAAATTATGCCAGACTTTCTAGTACATCAAAACCACAACAATCAGAGTTTCTCTTAGTCCACTAAATACGCATCAAAGTTGCCAACAAATCTTATCTTTGCATTTTGCTCAGTATTACGCCTATTGCAGACTTACTGGAAGTAGGTAAATGAGTAGCTAAATTATACAGTCAAGTATATAAAGCAGGGTATTCATAATTTATGATTTTTATATTTCTATCAACTGCCTTTACAAATCTGTTAGCTATTCCTTTGTTCTTGATGTCTATCATTACTCCATTTCTTTCAGTCACTGTCCTCACTTTATATTATTCTTAAATCTAATGACTGAATTTTATTCCCTAAACTTTAAACTAAATACAGGCTTTTGGAAATATTAAGATCAAAATGCATAAACTTTGAGAATCTATATAAAATTAACTACATGATAGATACATAAGTTTTCAGAATAATGACTGATTTCCTAAAAAAGTTGGTTTAGAATTTAGACTCTGCTTTTACTTTTCATTATTGTTGCAAAGAAGCAACAGAAATTCTGTTATTATTTGAGTCAAGTACAAAATTTCTAGATGTTAATAAACTATTTTATAGCAGTAAATTTCTTGTCTTTCCTGTACCCCTGTCAGTGCTGTCGAAGTCAAGAAGCATATTATTTAATTCTTTTCTGCATCTCATTTCACTGGTCCGGATGCTCACAAATATTGTTGAGAAAATAGAGGAGGGGATTCCTACTAAATGAATGATTGGCGAATTGACTATTTTTCACTGATGTTGTTTAGACAAATTTGAATGGTTTTAAGAAATATCCTCCTGAATGCAGTAAATTACTTCTGTTTTATTTCAGTTTTTAAGAACTTTTCAGTGTTTTCACTGTGTTCACTGTGTTTGACATTGGCACCCTCTTTGAAGACATTCCACTTATTTTTCTAGGCAGGCTGCTTTATCTACTCATTTCCAGTAGCCAGAGATGGAGGTGTTTTGAATGAGCACATCAATGTTCTAGACAGAGATACTGTTTGAAATTATCCATGAACACAGAGCCGTTGAACATTATTGAGTGACGTTTGTTTCTGTTGGTTGTGTCTGCTCTGACTAGCTGGTTTCTTTCAGATTGGCAGCTGGGATTATGCAGTAGTAGATGGACAGCTGCAAGAACTGGCGATTGCAGTAAGGGTAGGCTGGTCCTCAGTGTAATGTGCTGGGCTCAGTTACAGGGCACCAGTGAGAAAATCTATGCCATTTCCAAAATTATAATGACTTCCTGTTTTACCTTTGTATTTATTGTATTTTTGGAGTACATATGTTGGTAAAAATACTCCATTCCTGCCATAATTTTCCCTTTCACATGATTTTTTATCATTGCATTCATATTTTTAAAATAAACTTTATTGTATTTGGTATGCTGTTGTTTCTCTCTTTTCTTCATGGATTCCATAACCTCTTGACCTGTATCTGCCTCCAGTTAACTAATGCATTCCTGCTGCTGTTTGGAAGAAAACCGTATTGTTTATTTAGAATTTTATGCGCCTTTTTAAATATTTAATTAATCCTAAATGATAGCAAACTATTGTGAAAACCAAGGGATCCTTAGAATCAAATAGAAATAGGAAGTAAATTCAGTAAAAATTGACTTTGTTAATTAAGATCTATTCATTTAACTTTTTTTGGCTAATTTATCAACTGGAGTTTTTAGGTGATTAAATTATATTTCTGGCTGTTACATTAGTGGATAAATTTAACTTCATAAAGTTATATCAAATATTGTCAGTCCTTTTTAGACTTTTATATTTCCTTAGTTTTAGATTTCTTTCAAAATGGAAAATTTTTGTCGGTCTGTATTTCAAAAGTAATTCATTTTTATGTAAAATGGTGTAATAGTGTAGAAAGTATAAATTTTCTTTTATCAAGCTTTTTATTCTTCTCCACCAGAGAGAACAACTAGTAATAACTTGGTACAGTTATTCCGGATTGTACATGCTACAGTATTCCTGCATATGTGTGTATGAGCTGATGTAACATTATTGTGGGTATTATATATGTATGTTTTTATTTATATACTTTTATAACTGAATTTTTCTTTCATCAGTACATTACAGACTAGTTTTCATGTGGTTACATTCACCTCAACTCATTTTAAAAGACACA
Organism: Cuniculus paca; assembly: GCA_004365215.1. Lineage (NCBI taxonomy): Eukaryota > Metazoa > Chordata > Mammalia > Rodentia > Cuniculidae > Cuniculus > Cuniculus paca. The sequence continues at coordinate 15,046 of RJWT010017491.1, read as the reverse complement.
GTGTAGTTTGCCTTTTCAAGGGTTTATTAGGTCTTTTTTCTCCAAATTTTTACAGTTATAAAGAGTTCTTGTAACTTTTTATCCTTCACTCTTATTGCATCCATTTGAGTCTTTCCTTAAGAAAATTCGTAGAAGTAGAACCACTTGCTTATTTCTCTAATTTCTCAAAATTTAAAAATTGTTAAATATTCAAGTCTGAATTCATGTGGAATCATTTCTGTTCAGTCTTAATTTCTTTACTGTATTTCTCTTTTATGTGTATTATTTTGCATATGTTACTGAAGAAATATTTTCTGGTCTATATTTTGAACATTTTTCTGATTAAATTTTAAATATTCCATATCCTAGGGTATCCCAGTGTAAAATATTACCTTTTTTCCTGAAAGGCTGCTTTTTAAATTTGTGCTTTATTGAGTTTGAAATAATTTGAATTGGATTTATTTATTAGTTTTATAATTTGTGTATTTATTTCTCTGACTCCTAAAAAGTAACTCTCTATTGCTTAGGTTAAGTGTTTGCCTGGCTTCTGAGTGTTTTAAATGATGCTTTGCCTCCTTTCTTTCTTTTTGACCAGCTAGAGATGTTATCCAAACAGGGCCATATGTATTGTATTACATAATTTTCTCTTTGGAAATTTTCATCTCACTTTTGTCAAGTACTTCTTATGGGTCCTCCTTTGACCTTAGCAATTATTATCAGAATTTTTCCTGTAAGAATTAAATACGCACTTGAACAGAGAGTGGCCAAGTCATCGTTTGATTAGTAGCGCTCTTTTTAAACTTGCTGGTATCAAAGTTAGATGTTGACAGTGGCTCCTGGAGTCAGCAAGCACAGGAGCCTGGGAGGGAAACGGCCGAGTGTGCAGGAACTCAGGCTGCTGTTGAAGTTCCGACGTCTGAGGGGAAAGAGGAGACTCGGTCACTCCCGCAGTGTGAAGTCCTGTAGAAATCACCGAGTGATTTTAGTGTGACTCTTTATAAATACTGAAAAGAATTAAGTCTCAACTGTGAAATCTTACTAAACATTCCTCAGTGAAAAGTTAAACAAGAATTTTAAGACAGCTTTCTAAGCTTACTTTTTTAGTTACGTCAGAAAATTTCACTATATTAATAAATAGCATAGTTTTTCTTAATGAGTTAGTTTCTTCTCCCTCCTCTCCTAATAGTGCTTTCAGATGTAAATCCATGTGAGATAAAATGCAATTTCAGAGTTGCGCGCTTAAGAAAAGCAGCATGCATATTAATCACATCCATATGTTTAAGTTATTTCTAACCTAGCCCTCGTTTTAAAGTACAATTTTACATTTATTGTTAGTTACTGAGTGTTATATTGAGTTAATTTGTTTCCTCAGTTAGATTAAAAAGCCCAGTTCAAAAGAATTTTTGTTAAGTTGAAGCCACACACTACCTTGTCACTAAGCCAATACTACTTTTCTTTTCTTTCTTTTACTTCTTCTTTCATCCTGTCTAGTGTGTGTGTCTATACTTTCTCTATTTTGTTACGTTTCCTGTCTTGCTTTAAAACCATGCAAGTGTGCAATGGTTGGCACAGAAAACAATAGACAACTCAGTTTGTTGACAACCTCATGATATTTCCACTTGGAAATCCACTAATAAATTCTCTAGGTAATATTTGAGATGCTGTTTGTAAAATATAAATACGTAGTTTTACTGGGATGTCTTGAAATATTTGCATGGTCTTTTTTATTAGTGTGCTTTTCAACATCTGGAATGCTGCCTGCTGAATTCGGGTTTTATTGTAGAGTGTAATAGTAGTCTATGGAAATAATTGGGAATTGATGAATAAGAATGTTAAGTAATAAAGCAAGCTTTTTAGTAGAAATGTTTAATATGATACTTTATTCAACACCAGTTTGCTCTGTAGTCATGGTAGCAGCATCTTTTTGCTGTATCCATGCTGAATTAAGTCACTTTGTGTGGTCTTTCATATTTACTGAGCACCTACTATGTACCCGGCTCCAGGCACATGGAAATGCATAGTGGTCTCTTTTCTTAAGGAAACTCATGATCTAGGGAATAAGACAGAAAATTGAACCAGAAAGTTAGCCCATAATTAGGGTATTAGATTTGTTAAAAAGTAGAAAATAAACAGATTTGTGCACACTGCTCTGCGTGTTATGGAGGGACAGCAGCAGTCTGGATAAGGTCAGGAGAGACCTGAGTAAGGTCGGGAGGCCAGAGAAACCTGAACTCAGTTTTAAAGAATGAGGAAGAGACAGTCACCATGAGGAAGAGAATAGAAAAAGTGGGAATAGAAAGTATGTACAAGGTTTTAAAGACAATATGACACATCGCATGTCACATTATATGGTATGAGAGGGCCCGGCAAGGAATAAACCTGGGAACAGGCAGGGCCCAATTACTGTTCCTATTCATCTTACGATGAGAAGTTTGGTAACATTTGTTGAGTACTTTTAAAGCCCACCAGACACTGGGTTAAATCTTTTACATACAGGCTAAAATAACAGCATCACACACTCACTAATGGCTTACTATGTGCAAAAAACTATCCTAAATGCATTATATAATCTCACTTAATCTTCACAATAACTCAATAAAAGATCTACAGCTATTAGCACACTTTTTAGAAGAGGAAACGAAGGCAAAGAAGGTTAAGTAACTTGCCCCAGCTCACTCAGCTCATATGTGATAGTGCTAAGATTTATACTGAACCAATCTGATTTCAGTGTCTGCATACCTAACTGTAGTCTCTGATGCCACTCCGCGATAAGGAATTAGGATGGGAGGATTTTAATCAGAACTGTCAGTTTTCCCACTTTTGACCTGAACATTTTGCACACTGGCATGTGTTCAATCCCTTAGGAAAAAGATATGAAAGCTGCCAGCTAATGCTTCCTCTGTATTGTATATTTTCATTTGCTGTATAATCTTGCATTGAAGATCAAAAAACAAATTGCTTAAAGGCAGAATACTGTCTCACTTGTCAATGATTCTGTCTAGCACATTGCTTAGACTAAGCCCCTTCTGAGATAACCTGAGGCCATGTGTGTTAATAACTATCAAAGTTGGCTACAGATAGATGGGGATTCATTAACCTCATAATAAATGAATTTTTAAAGGCGATCACCTGAGAGCAAAACTATCTAAGTGGGAATGTGAGTTTTTTAAAACGGTGCAGGCATCTGGTAATGTTCGTTATGCTTCCACCGCCTTGAACTTTACACACATTTAAGGTCACCTGTGTGTTTACTGGGACTCAGTACCTCGCTTGTGTCTTTACATTTTCTATTGCTCTGTACAGAGAGCTGTGTGGAAAAATGAAGAGGGGGTAATGCACAGATTTATTGAAGGAACTTTCACATCCCACGTGCCCCACCCCAGATTTGTCACTTAGCCTTTACAGTCGTGGATATAGTAGGACACTAGAAGGTTGTCATGTCTTTCAAGTGTGCTGGGCTATGGAAATGAGCCTGCCTTCCACAACTTTCAGAGCTTCCCTAAGAGGTACACTATTGCTCCCCACTGTCTGCCACACCCCCATTGCCCTGAAGAACTGTGCTCATATCTGAAGCTTGGTTTCTGTCTTTGTGGGACCCTAGATGAATCATGAAGCTTCTGGGCTCCCTTGCTACATAATCAGGAAAACATGCTCTTGTTGGAATATTCTGTTCAAGATGCTGTTCTATCTGCTGCCCATACTAAAATACAGCCTTCCTGTATATAGACACTGCATACCCTCTCAAAGATTAACATCCCCAGGAAGCCCGACTCCAGTGTGTACAGCAGTCAGCAGTGGGAACAAAGCTGTAAGATTTGGGAAATATTATACTCACCAGTGAAACCCAAGAGAGGTTTTCTAGAGAGGGTTGGAAATTCAAAAATTGACAATGAAGGCCGCTGTTCTAAGAGAGGGTTATGATTTATATCTCCCTATCCATCTCCTCCCCTCTCTCTCTGCTTCCTGGCTGCAATGATGTGAGCAGCTTTCATCCGTGCAGGCCCTGCCACCCAGCCTTTCTGCCTTGGAGTAGGCCAACTACGGACTAAAAATGAAAGCCAAAATAAACCTCTCCTCCTTTCATTGTAGGTGTCAGGCATTTTGTCCCCGTAATGGGAAAGTGACTAAAACAGAGGGGCAGTGGCATGAGAGAAGACAAGTTAGAAATGGCTTTTACTTGTGGAAGGAAACCAGCTTGATTGAAGAAGAGCACTTGCATAAGAGGGTAGGATGGGAGAATAAAACCTTCAAGACACTGAGTAGAGGATGTTGCACAAAGAAGAATCTGAGGAACTTACTTCTGCAGAGTAGGAAGGCAGAAACCAAATACAGGGGCAGGCTGGAAAGACTGTGCACAATTCCAGTGCACAGTTCTTCAAGTTATGAGGGGCTTCTTCCATTCAGAAAGGCATGATGAATGTGAGAAACTTTACAGAAGTGATTGGGCTAAGTGACTGGTTATATGTGAAAGAAAGAGGTGATATTTTAGCATTTTGGTAAGATTCTGAGCATAAACAAAAATCCCAGCAGGAGTCTGACCCATCACTGAGGAATGCTAGAGTAAAATTAGTTTTTCCAAGTTTTAGACCCATGTGTTTAGATGGGCTGAGACACGTGCCTTGTGCCGCAGTGTTGGGTGGATGCTTCTCGTGGAAGTGGACAGTGCACTGGCTGTGGGCCTGGAAGTCTTTCAAACAGAAGGGAAGTCTGCAGTTCACCACAACACATTTCCAGGACAGGAGATTAAGATTAAGAAATTAGAGTATTAAAAGAAGAGAGCTAACATTGATAATCTGTCTGAGAAAGAAGTTACCAGGGCTGGGGATGCAGCACAGTAGTAGAGCATACCCTGGGTTTCACCCCCCCTAAAAAGCAAAATAAAACAAAAAAGTGAGAGGCAAAGAATAAAGGAGTAGGTTAGAGAAACAGTCTAGTGTAAACCATTGACACCTCAAACAAGTAGAATGGAAGAAACTATTGTAACTACTTCAGAGGCCAAGATGAATGGAAAATGGCAGGTAAACTTTAAATGAATGGAAAGAATCTGGAATTGACAGTATAAGGTGTGACTATAGTTTTAAAACCATAATCAATACCTTAGAGCAGTGATGGCGAACCTTTTAGAGACAAGTGCCCAAACTGCAACCCAAAACCCACTTACTGTTTTTAATCACAAAGTGCCAACACTGTGATTAGACCTAAATACTAAGGTTTTAGTTTAGAAAAAACAACTGACATTCACATCTTTAGTCTTAAAAGAGAAACACTACATGTGCCATAGGTTCACCACCCCTACCTTACAGTCTTTTTCCACAATTTTCACACTCAAAAACAGTTGGGATTAGTGTCTAAGATTTAATGCTGTAGCATTTTCAGATACCTTGAGGACTGTGGTGGATTGATAACTGATGGTCAACTTGTAACACCAGCTGAACTGAATCAGTGTGGTGCTGGGCGTTGATGGCCCACCTGAGAATTGTTGCCAGCAACATAAAAAGGAGACCTGGAGAAGAAATGTCGCCATTGGTTCTCTTGGAGCTTGTCAAGATTCTTTCCTGATAGGAATCTGGCTGTTTTCATCATCAGAGGAGCTCGGGACCTTGTTGTTGCTGAGGATAGCTATGGTTCACTTTAGGGGAGCTCTGGTCCTTACTTTGATCATCTCTTCCTGGCTCCGGAGGGGAAAAATGTGTGCTGTTCAATCTCCAGGAGAAGCTTGTCATGCTGACTTCCTGATGTGAACTCGGCTCTTCTCATCGTTGGAGGAGTTTGGGACCTCGTCGCTGAGGGTGGCTGTGGTACTTTTCAGGGGAGCCCTGGTCTTTACTTACAGCACTGCTTCCTGGCTCCAGTGCAGATCCCTCAGCCTGCTGGCAGGGATCCTTCATCCCGCTGGCACAGACTTTCTGGCTTCCACCGCTGACCTTTGGGCCTTCCCAGCACAGATCCGTGAAACAGACTTTTGCTTCTTCCTGAGCTGGGCTTAGTGCTCACGGTTTATGCCAACCTTGCCTCCTCGTCACTTGTGTCTGAGCACACTGTTCTCTGAAATGATGATGATGATGATGATGATGGCCATGTCGTATTTTATAAACGCATTCATTAGACAGGGAGCTCATCTTTTCTTGCACTTAGGCTCAGCTCTAGTGACTGGCATAGTATGTAACATGAGGACTACAGTGGGGGCATTGAAGTAGCTTGGTTATGTCTTTTTTCCTATCTCCTCTTTCTCCTTTCCTTCCTCACTCCTTCTGTCTCTGTCGCCCTGTAATATTTGTTATAATTTAGAGAGCTAAGAGTGAGGAAGGCACTTTGGGCCTTGTCTTCATGGGTCTTGCCTTTTAGTTGGAGCAGACAGACAGTGAAACAGAATCATTACAGATGGTGGCAGCACCTGGCGTTAAGTAGTCTCCCGTGATGAGAGTGTTGGGACTTGGGCACCTGTGCAGGAGCCATGGGGAAGGAGGACCTTTGTAAGGGCGCACGAGCACTTCTTTCCCAAAGGCACGCACATGAGTTCCTTATGTTGGTCCCTGGTTTAACAGTCCCACGTGTAGACACAGTGTCTGGCTTTTCCTTTGTTACTTAGCCACCTACATTCAAAGAGACTGTCAACAGCAATGCTCTTGCTATGGCAAAAATTATACAGCACTGGCCATTCTCAGAGGTGCTGTGTTTCTGTTTTCTTCTTTCTGCCTCATAGGCTGAAATGGAGTCTAGAATCATAGAAGCAATAGTTTTTCTCTATACCGGTAAAAGATTAGCTTTTAGCCTTGAGGGATGAGGTAAGAAGGAAAACCAAATGTAAGAAAATGGAGACGAAGCCAGAAAGACAATTTCTGATGGTAATAGCGGGTTCTGTTTCCTATCACTGAGCAAGGTGAGAAAGTTTTGCAGTGTTTGTGGGAGCAGCTTCCACAACCCTAACGAGTGACCGCACCTTCAAGGCCCTGGCCAGGTGCACAGCCCCACTGAAAACACAGCACGCTTTTCCCCTGAAAGAAGCCAGAAGCGTGGAATGGCATTTTCAGGTGGCAGTTGAGGTTCTTTGCCTGTAATTAGCAGCTCTTAACCCTCAGCCTTGCCTGTTCCTTTTTCAGGCTGTTGAAGCTCAAATCCGAAGTTTTGGACAAACGCCTTCTCAGCTGCTCATAGAGCCCCATCCGCCCCGAGGTTCTGCCATGCAGGCGGTGAGTTCTGTTTTCATTCTCCTCTTCTCTGACCTCTTTTGGTCCCTGCTTGCTTGAAACTCGTAGAGCCTGTCATTGCTCTTGGTCCTTCATGCACCTGGGCCTGTTCTGTGCAGTGCCGTTAACTGCTCGATAACCACAGCTGGCCCGTGCTCTTCTATCCCCTCCTGCAGCCTTGGAGAAGGCGAGCGTTGCTGCCGTGCTGCGGTATTTCAGCAGGTCGTTTTGTGTCGTACAGTGTACTCACCATAGGAGAAAGGACTAGACATAGGTTGGTGTATTTTCTGGTTTGGTCCTTTGAGTTTCTAGGTTAGTTTTGCCATTGGGTTTATTCTTTGTTCTTCATATCTCAGATTTTTTTGTTTTGGGAATCTTAAAACTAATTCTGAAATGTACACAGTAAGTCAATAATCACTTAATTCGGTAATTTTGTTTTTTCAGTACTGGGGATTGAACTCAGGACTTTCACACTGAACTACATTCCAACCCATTTTTTATTTTTTTATTTTGAGGCAAGATCTCACCAAGTTGCCCAGGCTGGGCTTAAATTTGTGATCCTCCTACCTCAGCCTCCCAGGTTGCTGAGATTACAGGCGTATGCACCATGCCCTTGCTAATTAAGTAATTTTGATAATGTTTCTGAAGTTTACAGCCTTGGGGTTACGAAGGGGGATGGTGGTTTGGCGTATCAAAGCTAGGAGGCTTAAAATAATGGCTTATTTCATTTCTCCGATTCTGAGAGGTCAGTGGCATTTCTTCTGCTCCTGTCACCTTGGCCTGCACACTGCTGAGAGCGGCTCAGGTGACTGGGCTTCTCTCTGTCCTCAGGGAACACGAGCTGGGTGGTGCACTCCGGCGGGGAATGGTCACCCAGGAGAGTAAAGGCTGAACAGGCAGGACTTCTTGAGGCTCTTGGAACTTGCACATCATTTATGCCACATTCTGTTGGTCACAGCAAGGCAGCAGCCAGCCTAGAATCAGGGTTGGGGAAACAGACTGAGCTGTAAACTAATGTGATGTTCTGCCTTCAGAGCCCCTCAAGCTTCAGCAGGGACATGGTTCAGTGGGAAAAACAAAAAATGGCACAGTAACAAATTGAACTGTATAATGAAAACAATTTTTTTAAAAACTACAATTTTTTTCTTGAATTGTCCTTCATAAAGCAGCTTAGGCATTACTATTTTAGATTAAGAAGAATAAATATAAAATGTTTGCATAAATTTTATAAATAATTTAAGTTCACATCTCGTGTTGCGGCTTGGAGACAGCAGAATTGCGACAGATATAGTAATAAGAAGGACAGAGCAGCAGCCAAGAGGGTAAGGGATGGAAATAAAACCCTGGCTACCTCTGGTCTCTTTTTTTCCCACTCCTTCCCACCTCGCCTTCTCTGTGTCTCTTTGTCTTTTCCCCTTCTTGTTATCTACTTTCTTTTTACAAGGTTTTCCCCCTTCTTTGGTAACATGAATTGACCACAGTATTAAACTACAAACATTTTTTTAATTATTCATATTCCATTTTTTCTTGGGTGTTTTTAAAACTCAGATTTAAATGAACATCAAGGGTAACTTTAGTGGTCAGAAGAGGACACAAAGAGCGAACATTTAGCAAAAACAATGGACGATAATGCCATAAAAACAGTAAGGATGATTTATGCTTGAGGCTGGGAATCAGTTTTAGTAATGGCTCGTCAGCGAGGCTCAGGCTGCTTGGGTGCGGGCTAATAGAAGCCCCTCTGCTGCTCAGAACTGGCTGCCTGGGTCACTGCACAGCCATGGCTGCTGGGGCTGCGCCTGGGTCCATCGCCCAGGCTTCCTTGCGGCAGAAGATTATCGTCTCATCGCGGTGGGTCCGCTTGCCTTCCCTTGGTGGGATTGCACACCCCCACAAGAGGAGAGGCCCTGCTTTCTCATGGCCTTCTCCTCTGAATTTCGGAATACCTAAACTCCTTTTCAGATGTATAAATTGGATTTTCATCTTGGACATACATGATTGTGAAAGAAAAGCATGCTTGCAAGAAACCAGAGTGTTTTTTTTCTGCTGGGAAAATGGAATGAGATGTGCCTAGCAGTTTCCTACTTGGGCCTCACAGTGGGCTGGCGGAGGCACTGAGGATTAGGAGAGGGTTTTTCTCATATCCATGTTTTCCTGGTTGCTTGGCTTGTCCACAGCTGCTGCAGGGCAGCCCAGGGTGTGGCATGGCTCTGGTGTCCGGCTGGTGCTGCTCATTCCTGCTTGTTAGCCCAGGTGTTTGGATGCAGGGTGGGGGGGCTCCCCGGTGAGCGCTCCGCCTCCTGCTGCATCAGGAGCTCTGGCCAGGTGGGCCAGCAGGGACAGCTGCGTGGAAGACTGCAGTGCACGGGTCAGCGAGCGCTGGTTGCAGAAAGTGGCCTGTCCTTTCTGGTTAAGATTAAGTTAAGATTGTTTAGGTGGTTTTTTTTAAAGGTATAAACATTGTAATTATTCAATTTGCACCTAATTATATTTACAATATGAACTGTTATGCTGGAAATATTTATGAACTTCCTTTCAGGGAGACTTTATAGTTATGTTGCATTCTGATTTTCTCAAGAGTTTATAAATTGGCCTGAGTAAATATTGTTGTAAAACTATGTAATTGAAAAATGAGGCTTTGTATCCTAAAGTGATGGGTGCTCATTTCCTTTTCTCAGGACTTCTTTAAAACTAGCTTGTAGGATATTTTGTTCGTTGAGACTTCTTTTTTTATTATTTTTACCTGATTTCACAGAATTTCTTAAAAATATACATAAAACAGTGCTTTGTATGTCAGAAGCTGCTTAATATGAGGGGTTTTAAAAATAAAAAACCTATGTTTATTAATTGTTTTTAGTAACATTATGCTGAGTTCCCCCATTAGCTACCAGTGTACCCCACCGCACGCACGCACATGCACACACACACACGAGTAGAGCAGAAATTAAAGCCACCTCGTGCTGCGTTAAGTGCATGAGCCATGATATACACCAGGTGTAGTAATTAGCAGGCACACGAAGGCTGCCTATTTGTCTGGTTTTGCTGCTGTTGCTGTATCCCCCTGTGTTTTCACACCATCAGATAGTTGGATTTAATTGAGGCCACATCAGATGAGGCATTACTGACACCTTTAATTGAATGAGCATCCAGGGAGGATTAACTCATAATATTGATTGGCTTTTAGCCACTTGCTCAGAAGGGTGTCGGGGTAGCTTATTAGTTGCCTTTATTTACACCTTTATGCAAAGAGAGCAAATAGGAATTCTTAGTGCAATATGTTTTTCTAAGTACTCTTAATAACTTTTTTAAAAGGACTGATAATAAAAATGCAAATGTATTTAATTTTTTATTAGCAGTTCTGAATAAATATGTGTTAAATATATGTGCCCACACATTTACATTTACCTGGTGCTTTGAAATATGGCAGTAGGAAAGCAGCCAGAGCATTTCATCAAAGTGTTTCAATTCTGAATGATACTAATCAGCTATTAGAAAATAGACATGGAAAGAGAGAATCGCTGAAAATGTACAGTGCAATTACTGTGTGATAGCAGCCTACCACAAAGTATAAATAAAGCCAATAAATCAGAGTGGTGGTGTATATATCTTGGATTATGACATATGGCTTGTAGGAATGTTCCAAATCCTTAGTAGTTCTCAAGATTTATTTTGCAGCTGGTTATTAGAGAAGACAGTATTTTGTTTAACATTTTCAATTACTTTCTGCTTTTCAAAGAACAAGTCTTGAGCATCAGTTCACTTAGTGGGAGAAAGGGCATCTAGTTATTTCACTGCTTGCAGTGAAAGCAGTGGCATTTGCATTACAATGGGCAGTGTTTAGGGCTTTGTACAGGATATAAATACATTGTTTTTACAAGTACATTTAATTAAGCATTGCCTTGAAACACCTTTATAATTAAGTTTGTATACTGGATTCATGCATTATTTGTTGACCATAATAATGTATGTGTGCTAACTACTGTTCATAAATGTATTTGTTTTAGGTATCTCTTTAGTTGTCAAAAATCTTTGTGCTAGCTCAAGACTACTTTTGATGATCCTTGGAAATTCCCTTGGCTTGCTTTTATGCCTATTGCATATTCTTTTTTTTTTTTTAACAGAAAGACTGTTACGTAGCATGTTATAGCAACAGGAATGGTTTAATGTAATCCTCATTAGTTTGCCTAAATTAAATTATCTCTTCGTTTTTCATGGCAGTGGTGGGGAAAGCGTAGATTTCCTAGGTGTTTCTGTTAACATGTTCTGCTGTTCTGTTCTGTTAACAGTTTCTGCTACTAAAAATTTCAAGTAGTGCCATGTGAAAAGCAAGCAAATAATCGTGATCTCTGCAAGTCTTTCTGTGCACTGTGCTCCAGCGTGCAGCCTGTGTTAACAGGGTCTTCTTCTTCTTTTCCTGCACCCTCTCTCCTTGTCTCCTTTGTCTTCTTCGTGTGCATTTGGGTCTTGTCTTGCCCACTCAACAGTATCTCCTCCTGCAGAGCCCCTTGATGTTCACAGACCAAGCCCAGCAGGATGTCATCATGGTCCTAAAGTTCCCCTCCAACTCCCCTGTCACCCACGTGGCAGCCAACACCCAGCCTGGCTTGGCGGCTCCTGCCGTGATCACCGTCACTGCCAATAGGCTCTTTGCTGTGAACAAGTGGCACAGCCTTCCTGGTAAGTCAAGAAATGTCCTTCTGAGGCCTAGGCCTTCTGAACACTGAAGGGGACTTTGTAATACCCACTATAATGTGTCTTAATCCTTGAGCTTTTAATTTGCAAGCATTAGTGTGAATCAAAATGTTGACTGGCTTGGAAGGTTCAAGGTGTCCCCCCTGAGGTGTGTAGCACAAACATTAAAACACCCTTTGGCAGCTGGTGGTTTGTCTGAATCCTTGGAGCCAGACATTGTTTCTAATATTTAATATAATGACATTCATGTACTTGTAAATAGTATATACATTCTATTTTTCAGATGTCCCTCATTTTTCTAGCACTTGGATTGTCTAAAGTCTGCCTGAAACTTACCTTTTTGCACATGACACAGTAGGATTTGTTGTAGAAGTGACATCACGTAGTCCAAGTGCCGTCTCCTTGTTATACCTTCTGTTCGTCCATGAAGTGCAGAACGGCCATGCTCAACTAAATAACTGTTAGAACCATGAACCAGTCAAGTTGGAAGAGATATTAGGATTTATGGACTGCAGTCCACTTTTTTTTTTTTTTTTAACCAGTGAAGACACTGGGCCAGAGAAATTTTCTTCCTTTAGCAGCACACATGCCCAGTCTGTGGCAGAGTTCAAACCCAAATTTTCTGATCCAGATTTAAACGCACCCCTCAGATTTATTATCTTTCATTAGAACAGGAGTGTTGGGATCCAGATTTAGCACTTTTTCTTTTTTTGCCCACTAGTTTAAAAAAATTTTTTAAAGAAAATCCTTTAAAAAAATCTTTGAAACAACCCAAATGCCCACCAACCAAGGAATGGATAAAAAAGAAGTAGTCTTTTTATACAGTGCACTACTACACAGCCATAAAAAGGATAAACTGAGACTTTTATAGGTAAATGGATCCAACTTGGTTCCATACTCACAAATGAAATCAGACTCATATGTGTAAGCATCATATTGTCTCTCTAATATGAGAAGCTGAAAGAGTAAGATATTATAAATTTATATTAACTCTGGAAATACTGTATGTTAACCTTCCAAAGATTTTCTTTCTTTTCAAAATTGTTTTAATGATTTCAAGTCTTTTGGATTTTCGTATCAATTTTAGAAAAGCCTGCCAATTAAAAAAATTTTTTAAGAAGGAAAATCTTTTAAAGTCCTGGAGATTACAGACTTTTTTTTTCCCCCAATCCATTGTTGTAGGTAGGAAACTTTAAAAGATAGATTTTAAGACTGTATAAAGCACTACAAATTAGGGTACCTGAAATTATTGCAGAAGTACAAATTCGTCAACAAGAAGTTCACCCAAATTGAATGCAAGAAATTTTAGAATGGAACAAAAGACATCGAAATAAAAACTTGGTACGTGAATTAAGTTCAATAAGAAACTTAATACAAAGAGTCTGTAGTTTGTGTCAGGACAAATTAAATATAGCCATTTTCCTGACTAATGGAAATGGATCTATGGGAAGAAATGCCAGTATTTGGTTAAAGAATAGATTTCAGAAAAAGTGAAGGCAATAAAAACTGAGGAAGATATTTAATCTTTATTATTATTTCATTTTATTTCTTTTTATTCCAGTGAATTTATTTTATAGACGTGAATGTGGGTGCAAGTGGCATACTTATATTTAGGGACTAAAGATTATAATTTGAGAAATGTGGTTTTTGTATTTCTCTGATTACTCCTTGTTAGAAGACCATGCTGGTTGCTGTCGGGTTCTGTCAGATGCAGTGGAGCATTTGTCTACTCTCTGCACAGTTACCCTTAGAGTTCAGCAGATGCTCCAGTGTGTGACACCAGGGCCACCACCGTTGATGCTTATCCTTGGGCGCTATTTGTGGCAGGGATGAGAACTTATTCAGTTCAGACTCTCTGCCCTCTGTGTCCCCATCTTTAATTTCTAGAAGAGTTGGCATGGCAGGAGCCAAAGAGCCCCTGGGTCTCCGCCTGACACCAGGTGGCGAGGTTATATCTCGAGGACTAAGCTCCTGATGTTCAGTCAGCCCGTGTCCCTGACTGAAAAGCTTACTTCCCTTCATATTGCACAGTGATGGCGAACCATTTAGAGCCTTCAGGGATACCAGTAGCTTGCTGTGGCACATGTGCCAGAGGTTGGCCACCACTGGCTTAGTATTTGGTGGTCAGGCATTCTCTTCCCCACATCCAGCTTTTCTGTGAATGTGTAGTGACTGTCGGTGGGTTCCTCTGCTGGACCACCACTTTGGGTGCACCCAGCTTCCCTGAGGTAAGAGCCGGGGACCTACATGGTTCTGCGGATTCTTTGCCTCTGATTCTCCGCGAGCCCTGACTGTGTCTGCGCCTGTGTTCTTAGTGGTGTTCACCTGACCTTTACTGCAGACTGCCTTTACAGAGTGACACAGCAGCGCTCGCCCACATGTGGAGAATGGTAACATGGGAATTCACTGCAGGCAGTTATCCTTCCAGAATGCGACCTGTAATTCTGAGCTATACCTGCACCTAAAAACATTAAAATAGTAAGCATCTATTCTATTCAGTGTGCCTTCATTCAGGTGTTTGCGTGAATCTGACCTTTTATTCTGTGTCATGCAACTTTTATTGGTCAGTATGCCTTGATTTAAAACAAACATTAAAAATCCCTAAATTCTTCACTAAATATCAAACTCACATTATACGTTTTTGTTTGTTTTTGATTGCCTTTTGCAATACTGAGGCTTGAAATCACAGCCTTCACACTAAACCATATCTTCAGTCCTTTAAAATTTTTTATTATGAGACAGGTTCTCACTGTATCAGTAATTTACCCAGGCTGGGCTCAAACTTGTGATTCTCCTGTCTCAGCCTCCTACCATGCCTGGCTGCACTAATTTTTTTTTTAAGATGTTTTTCTCCCTTGTGGATCTGTGATTTCCACAGCCAGCTCCTTTCATTTTTAGTCTGTGTTCTGATTTAGAAAAGAAACAGTAATTTTGGGTTGTGGTTGTAACTCGGTGGTAGAGCTTTGCCTAGCATGTGCAAGGCCTGGGGTTCCACCAAAAGGAAAAAATCCACTTTTCACTCAAAGGACTTTGAAGAGCCTTCTAAATAAAATATCAGTAATGAATGTTGGTAGAGTATTTCCTACAGATTTCTAAGAATCATGTTAATCATCTCATATACTAATTTAATCCCCTCAGCAACTTAAAAATGGAGGTTCTATATTTAGGTTAAATCATACTAAGTAGCTTTT
>RJWT010017490.1:0-19319 GCA_004365215.1 Cuniculus paca | reverse complement strand
CTGTATTAAAATTAAATCACTCTAGTACAACACTGCTTAGACATACCTCAACAAATCTGTAAAGACTCAAACTTGCCAGCTCTGCTTATTGATGAATAGCCAAGCACCTCAGTGCCTCTATTCATTCACCTGAAAAATGGGCATGACTAACATAACTGCCTCAAAGATTTATTGAATGGATACAATAAATTAATACAGATAAAATGTTTAGCATTATGTCTGGCACATCTTCAACATTCTAGAAATGTGAGTTTCAGGGGTTGACGTTTCAGAGCTCAGGGGTTGACATTTAGAAGGGGGAAATAGACAGTTCATAGACAATTTTTCTATAATCCAGTGTGAGAAGGGCTGTGGGACCTTTGGCCATAGGGTACCACAAGGTACAGAAAATTAAAATCATGGGCAGCCTTTCCACCACCACCCTGTCCTTATGAAAGCTCGGAGTCAACTCACTCCCTAAGACTAGACCAGTGGCTCTAGTCAAGGCCAACAGCTAATATGCCTTTCCCTCTGGTGATCACAGAATCAATTTTTCTATATCTGTGACATCTACCATTAGCACATATGCTAAACAGTTCCCCAGGTTTGTTCTCTGGAAGATAAACTGTTAGAAAAAAATGAATTTTCATTAGCAGTGCCATTACTTTCAAGAATATCCCTTCTCAAATAAAAATGTGAACAGAACTCTTAGAAGTTGATACCAATTTCACCTTCCCTAAAGGACTCAATGTGCTGACTCAGGCTTTGCTGCAGTCATCTGAACTAGGTAACAGGCCAAGGTCACGAAGTGACAGGTCAGAAGCAAGCAGGTGCCACAATGTGAAAAGTAGCCTGGTGGGGTGAGAGCAAACTAGAGACCTCTTCCTAAGTACTGATGCCTTTTCATTCAAATGATTCAGCTCAATTCAGCACAGGTCTGCTGTTGCCAAATCTAATTAAAAAAAAAAAAAACTCTACACCTAAAGTATTTGAGAAAGCTTCTTTTTTTTAATATAGTCAATGAATCCACAATGAATATAAAAAAACTTTGACTCTAACCAAATACTTCTGTAGGATAAACCTAGCCCAAGGGTGACTTCTATACCATGAATTTGGTGACTTCTGTACCACAGATTTCCCTCACTGAATTCAAACAGTGCACCTGCCCACAGGCGGTGCTTCTGGATGTCCTAGGAAAACAATCCATTGTGTCTCCAGGGCCTGTGGATCCCTGCTTGGATGAGGTGGCGTCCCAAACCCACCCACCTGTCACTTACCTACCTCTAGGACCTGGCCCACCCTCCCTTCCACAAGGGCATTCATACCACATTCTGCTGCCAGAATTATCATTTGAAATAACATAAAAAAAAAACATAAGACACAGTCTCCAGTCAGAAGGCACACATAAGAATTTGTTTTCCTTTCTATTAAAAGAGTCAACAAATTTGTGACATTCAGTGGCTCTGCTTTGTTAGTGGCGCTTTTAGAAAGATTCTCTTAAACGAGTATAAAGAATAATAGAATTAGGTGGAAAGAAACTACAAAGCCACCAGGCAATGCTAGAACAGAATTGATTCTTTTCTAAGTGAAGTGAGTGAATAATCGCATGATTCGTGCTAGGGTGAGTCACTCCAAAACCCACTCCTTCCCCTGTGGTGTGGTGCCCCACCTCGCCCCATTGATCTCCCAGTGTGTACCAACAAAGTAGTGAGGACCTTTGCTTGCCGGCCGCATTTCAGCATCATCCCCTCCTTCTTGATCAGTGCAGGTTAGATGACTGCTATTGCAGCCAATTCCTAGGATGAATTTTCCCATCGTTAGTATGGGCAAAATTATTTTAAAATAACACTGCCATTTTTAGAAGAGACAAATAGTGACCCACACATGCTATCCTCGCATGAAAGCAAGCCTAGCTACAGTCATACATAGTGTACCCCACTGAGTTCCATAGCACTCTTCAATCCTTTCAGTTGGCTCTCTGTACCTGTGATTCAACTAACCTCAGACCAGAAATATAGGAACTTAAAAAGTTTTATCTGTACTGAACATGTACAGACTTTTTCATGTCATTTCCTGCACAGTATGGTATAATAACTATTCACACAGCATTCACACTGTATTAGATATTAGAAGTAGTCTGGAGATGACTTAGCAAATACCAAATGTATGAGTTATATGCAAATAATTTGCCATTTTAGATGAAGGGCTTGAGCATCTGTGGATTTTAGTATCTATAGGCCAGGGTGCATCGATCCCTGCTAAAATCAATCCCTTATAGATACCAAGGGATAACTGCAGAAAAATCTCCCATAAACTACTGTTCAGTGTACAAAATGCACAAGTTGTGGTTAGTTTCCTAATACTCCAATCTCTTCCGGTCAGTGAGTCTCTATAGCCATACTTAAGTCCTTATTCTTCCCTTTTTATTATGTTAATATAAGCATCAGGACCTAAATTCTCAGACCAATGAACTATACAATGCTTCACTTTTATGGGTCACTGGTAAAGAAGCCTTTAAAATTATTCACTTAGTCCTACGATATGCTATGGGTATTTCAACCTCAACTCTATCCATTGTCTAAGATCCCAAGATAATTACAGAACCCAGAGGAAGGAACTCTTACAATGTTTAAATAGCACTCTCATACTATTTAAATTGTGATCTCTCTCCTTTGCTCTCTGGCAAGCCCACTTACTAGAAATCCGACGGTTATGCATGGGAAGCCTCACTGCACAGCACTCTTCTTGCTTTTACAGCCTCAGCATTGAGCGCTCCTCCCCTTCCCTTCTGGTGATGGTTTCCTGACTCTCACAGGTCCTGAGAGAGACTAGAAGGCAGTATGACAGCGGCTCTTGGAAGGGAGTGACTAAGATAGGGTACATGGTAGGTACAGAGCTGGCAAGGTCTGACTTCTGAGCTTCAGGCCAGTGTTAGGTGGCTGTGGTCACTCTGTGAAAACTCACTGTACAGAACATGTTTGATTTTACAATAACGAAGCATTCTTTCCCCTCCTGACTGCCAGAGCAGCCTAAGTAGATGTGTAGGACTTTTACATCCAGTCATGATAATAAACCACCCCTGCTGCAGCGTCAGTAGGAGTTGTGTGGGGAGCAGTAACAACCACTGCCAATTCTCCCACCAGGGAAGTATCAGAGAAGGTCCAGTGGGCAGCAGCGGGTCTATCCCTAAGTAATAAGAAGCTGCTGCCGTGGGTCTGCAGAACTCAAGTGGGGAACCTGGACTTCTACCTCTACCTGGCAGTAATAGGTGGCACCACCCCTCCCCAGCCAAAGCAGTGTCATAAGAAGGCAATTAAAGTAGGATGCTTAAATAAGATCTAGAATTTTATAACCTAATATGAAAATGTCCAGGTTTTCATTGAAAAATTGCTTTTTTTGTAACGAGAATCAGGAATATTTCAACTAAATGAAAAAAAGCCAATCAATAGACACCTGAGATGACAAACTGTGGGCATTACCGGGAAAAGATATTAAAGCAGCCATGATAAAAATGCTTCAACAAGCTGTTCCAAGAACACTTGAAATAAATGGGAAAGCAGCTCCAGCGAAGAAATACAAAGTCTCATCAATATAAGAAGTCTAAAGTAAAATATTAGAATTGAAAAATACAATAATGAAACAGTTCAGAATGAAGGGGACAGAGGAAAGATTTGGAGCTGGAGTGTAGAACAATTGAAACTACATAAACAAAATAACAGAGAGAAAATAGACTGCAAAAAAAAACTGAACACGATTTCAGTTTTTTGTGAGACTAACAAAAGATTTAAAGTTCATGTCACTGGAGTCCAAAAGAAGAAAAGGGGTAGAGTTGGAGAAGTACTTGAAGAAATAATGGCTGAAATTTTTTTCATATTTGACAAGAAATATACACCTAGAATATAAAAAGGATGAGTAAGCACCAAAGATTATAAACAACAAAAAATTCCATGCCCAATACGTCTAAACTTCTAAAAGGCAAAGGCAAATCCTTGAAAGTGGATGAAAAACATATTTTATTTATGGTGGCAAGACCATTTAATGATAGTAGATTCTCATCAGAAACAATAAAGGTCAAAAGAAAATACATATTTTTCAAGTATTAAAAGAAAAGAATTGTTATTCCAGAATCCCAAACCCTGAAAAAAATCACTCAGAAATGCACAAGAGAGCAAGACATTCTCAGAAGGAAAAGAAAACCAAGACAAAAAACCTTAAGAGAATTCATGACCATCAGACTTACCATAAGAGAAAGACTAAAGGTAATTTTCTAAACAGGAAGGAAAAAGTAAAAGAAAGAATGTTGAAATAGCAGGAAGAAAGAAAGAGCACAATGTACAAGAGTATGGGTAAATAATTTCTTCTTTTTCAATTTATGTTTGATAGTTGATCCAAAAACATTTATTATGTCTATGTTTGATAGTTGAAGCAAAAATGAATAATATTGTCTGATGTGATTCTAAATGTATATGGACAAAATATTTCAAACAATTACAGTAAGTCCCCAACTTATGAACATTTGAGTCGTGAACTTTCACAGATACAAATGCACCTCATATTAGGAACATTCATAGATGTGAATAAATCATGGAAGTAGCTTATGTGTCTGTTGGACATTGTCACAGTCATGCTGCTGTGTGCTTCCTGTACAGTGCGATGGTGTACAGCAGTACAGTGTTCCATCAGGCCCAGGACGTCTCGGAGCAAGAGGAAAAGCAGTGGAGATGTGGAGGGGACTGCTAGGAAGCACAAATATACATTGTATATCTGTGTTGAAGTTGTAGAAGACTCACTTTGTTGGACTTATGAATGAATCTGACCTATGAACATTCTCCCAGAAGGAACTTGTTCATAAGTATATTATAAATGGGAGACTCACTGTATATTATGAATGGGGAAGAGTAAAAATAATAAAGTGTTTACACTACATTTGAACTATTAGAATGATGACATTAATGAACTATTATGATATATTTGATTGCTATAAGATGTGTGGATGTGTATATGATACCTAGAGTAATCATTCAAAAAGTTATACAGACATATTCAAAAATACTGCAGTTAAATTATCACAGAAACATAAAAAATGTTCAAGTAGTTCACAATAAAGTAGAATGAAAAAATGAAATGAAAAACAGAGAACAGCAGAAAACAATAAATAAAATGGTAGGCTTAAGTCCATCAATAATTACATTAAATATAAATTATCTAAATGTACAAATAAAAAGACAAAGATTGACAGAGTAAATGACAAAGCACAACCTAACCATTTTCTGTCTATAAGAAGCTCATTCCAAATATGACAATCAGGCAAGTTGAAAACAAAAGGACAGAAACATATATCACATAAACATCAATCAAAGGTGAAAAGGAGGGCTATACTAATCTCAAATAGACTTCAGAGTGAAGAAAACTAACAGAGTAAGGAAAAGTTATTGCAAAATGAAAAAGGATCAGTTTGGCAAAAAGATAAAGGAATCCATAAGTGTGTAATTCGTCCAAATAAAAAAAAAAGGATACAAAATATGTGAAGGAAAAAACTGATCGAACTTAAACAATTATTAGAAAAATCTGGTTATAGTCGGCATTTTAACATCCCTCTCAATTATTGATTAATAACTACAAAGAAAACCACTAGTATACTAAAGAATTGAACATTATAATCAAATGACAGGATATAATCAACATGCACAGAATATTGTACCTGAGAACAGCAAAAGACACACTACAGCAATAGCTTGGTTCTTGAACACTTCTGTTTGCAAACGACTCAGTTCACGAGTGGAAGCAGTTGGCAAAATTTTGCATCTGTTCACAAACTCCAGATCAGATGATTAACATGACCATGGCCCATCTTCACTTTGTTTAACAAATTAAGTTCATGAACTGAGATATCACTGTACTTAAGTGCCCATAGAGTATGCACCAGAATAGACTATCCTGGCCCATAAAGCAAACATCAATAAGGTTTAAAGGACTTAAATTATACCCAGTGTATTTTCTGGCTATAATGAAATCAAACAAAAAATCAGTAACAAAATAAACAACGAACTCTCCAAGCACTTGTAAACTAAGCAACACACTTCTAAATAATCAGTGAGTCAAAGAGGAAGTCTGCAACACGTGCACAGGGTGCTTGGTGAATAATAAATGCTTACTGCCTTCACACTGACTGAGTCTCCCTTGTTTGGTGCAATGTGTTAGTATACAAGTTGTTGTTCCCCAGCTGATTAGAAACTCCTCAATGTACTAGATTCTATGCATTTGCTTTTTCTCCAAGACATATAATCTAATGCATGTTAGATTGAATTCATGAAATAAAGTATAATATAAGGAAGACATGTGCAAAAAAACCCACTGAAAATTAATAAAGAGAATAAAACAACCTTTCTAAATGAAAGATACTGTATCTTAAGAAAATCAGAAGAGTATTAAGATTGGTAGACCAGGCTCAATTCATGTCTCGGGCCATAGTCTACATCTGAGGTCATGTTTATGTCTCAAAAAATAAGGCACCAGGAAAAAAGAACCAGCATTTTTCAGGATTATATTCAAAATTTATTTCCTTATTGGTAAGGAAAACTTTGTACTCTCGCTGAGCATAATCTTGAAAAGGTCTGAAGGAAAGTGAAGAAGACGACTCCACGTTAGCTTGTTAAAGATATAACCTTGGACATAATGCCTGGCATTGAGATCATTTACCAGAGCAAGATAGGACTCACTATCTTTTCAGGGCACTTCAAGCTGCTCCTTCCATTTTTCAGTCTTTGGAGATAAAGCAGAATTTACTGGAAATAACTGAGGAGCTGGAAGACTGTCTAGGGTCAGACCCTAGACTAAGTAGTCAGAATACCAGTGGGTGTTAAGAAGCTTGGGGTCTCAGGAAGATAGTTGCTAAAGTTTGGTTAATTGAAAAACCTTCAAGAATCTTGAAAGATATTCTTTGCATGTAAGTTCCCTGAGGGCAGGAGTCAACATCTCTTGAGTTCACTGCCATTTTATCCATCCCTAGAACCACATGGTAAGTGCTCAAAAAGTATTTGTCAGATGAGTGAAGGTTTTGCCTTCATTACCAAGTCTTACAGAACTGATTGTAGCACTAAACTGTGGTCCACATTTGTTTCTGTGAAATCCAGTCTCAGGACAGAAGCCTCTACCCTGCTCAAATATCTCCCTCCACAATACTCAAGAAACAAGGGCTTGCATTTAACTCAGTGGCACAATGCCTGCCTGGTAAGCGTAAGGTCCTGAGTTCGATTCCCAGTACCAAAAAGAAAAAAGAAACCACCAGTGCGATACAAATGGGCATGCACAGTCAGGAAAGCCCTCCTGGCAAGTAGAAAAGGACTAGACAGGCAGCTCTCTCCATAAAAGTAGAAGCGGCTACACCTTCTAAGACTGCTAAACTCAAAGAAGGCTCTTCTTGAGCTCACACTCAGCAATGATCACCTTCTTTCAGAGGCAATGGGGAGAAACAACCAGGTCTGCTTTGACCTGACAGACTGAGCCTTGGCAAGAGACACTGGCTTGTTAAAGTACACTCACCCAAGAGTCAACACTATCCCATCCACTTCAGTCTGACCATGAGCCTCAACAGGTGTTCCTTTTTCACCTTGCATGCCATTCACCCAGCAGCAACTGTATGTCTTAGCAAAGGCACAAGATGAGGTAGGACAGTCTCAAGCTCTTGCTACTCAGCCAGGATAAGGTTTTTAATGTCTCTAAGCCTCAGTTTCTTCATATAGATGGTAGAGAGAAAATAATTATACATATCTTAGGATTCTTTCTAAAATTAAATAACAGAAAACATGTAAAACACAGCATGCTATTGTAATTCAGGAGGAAGAAAATATTCTCAGTAAATGGTTCTGGGTCAACCAGATGAATGTTTGTGGGACTGACTGAATCTTAATCCCTACCTCACATCATAAACACAAATCAGTTCCAGAAAACCTATAGACCTACATAAGAAAGTAAAAATTGTATTTCTAGAAGAAAAGAAAGGAGAACACCTTCATGACTTTTGAGTAGGCAAAGATTTCTATAAAAGAGTGCTGAAAAAGTTCTGATTTTAAAATA
This sequence comes from Cuniculus paca, assembly GCA_004365215.1. Taxonomy (NCBI): domain Eukaryota; kingdom Metazoa; phylum Chordata; class Mammalia; order Rodentia; family Cuniculidae; genus Cuniculus; species Cuniculus paca. The sequence goes on along the minus strand of RJWT010017490.1, from coordinate 11,264 downwards.
AAACTGGACTTCAGAAAAATCAACAACTTATACTCATCAAAAGAAACCATCAAGAGAATGAAAAGTCAAGCCATAGATGGAGAAAGGATATCTACAATACATGTCTTCTATCTAGAATATTTTAAGAATTTCTACAAATAAATAAGAGCCAAAAACACAGCTGAAAATCTGATCAAGGGACTTGAAAAGGCACTTTATAAAAAAAGAGCATCCAGTGTTAAATAAGCATATGAACAGATGATAAACACTACTAGTCATCAGGATAAATGGAGTAAGAAAACAGAGTAGAATAGCTAAAATTAAAATGCTTAAAAATACCAAATTTTGGGTATTATCAGAGCAACTGCAGGCCTTATACATTTGTAGAGAGAAGGTAAAGTGATAGAGCTAACCTGGAAAACTGCTGAATCTTATCCACAAAGCAAAATCCCCTGTGCCTGCCCTATGAGGCAGCCCCTCTATTTCTAGCACATAGTCAAGAGAAGTGGATTACCCTGTCCAGCGAAGTACACAAAAGAATGCCTGCAGCAGCTTCCCTCTTAATAGCCAAACAGTGGGAATGACTCAAATGTTAACCAACAGAACAGATAAATTGTGCTATATTCATACCATGCAATATAATGCACTATGAAAAAGAACACTAGGACTTGGATGAATCTCAAGCACCATGTCAAGCAAAAGAAACCAGACACCAGAGTACATATTACATGTTTCCATTAAGTTCCAAGGGCAAAAATAATCTATAGCAACAGAAGTCAAAATAGGAGCGGCCTTGCTGAGGCAGCTGGTGGTAGTATTTAAGGACAAAGGAAGGACATGAAGAGAATTTCAGACACATTCTATCCTGATCTTGGTAGTGGTTTTAGGAGCATAAACATATGTTAAAATGTGTCAGACTACATACAATATTTGTGTACATATTATGCATGTATGTGATATCCCATTAAACATAATAAAATCCACTAAGCATAGTGCAAGTTATATAGTAATCACTGAAAATGCTAGTGACCTATGATTTTTGTTAATTCTTTTATCACAGCAGTCGATTCCTTTTCCAGTAAGTCCTTTGCTATCAATGTTCTCCAGAAACACTACAGAGGCAACACAATGCTTCTTATGCTAAAAATAACTTCTGTTTCTCCTTTTGTCTCAGAAAGTGTGTATGCAAGTCAAAAACACTTTTCAAATGACTATTCCTGCTGATTATACCTGGGCGAGATATTCAGCGAAATGTGTGGCACAATCAAGCCAGCATCAAAATAGAGAAAGAAAGAAATGCAGAGGGCAGTTGATTATCAGGTGCCTCAGATAGCCTGGGAACTGTGAAAGTGCTTGCTTTAATCTCACAACCCTTGCCTTCCTCAAGAATTTTCGAAATGCTTGAAAATCTATCCTGAATATTCCTTTTACTTAGGGGGGACAATCTGACTGTGGTCCCCACAAAAGGAGCGAGATGTGCCATCTGTGTATTGTCAGTAGAATTTCACCTTAGAACCAGGCAATTAAACAAGAAAGGCTGGCTGGTGATATAGTTGGTCCCACCTGACTCATCAGCATTTCATTTCTTACTAATTCACAACTTGACTTTGGGTTAACCTTGGATGTTTACAGGATAAATGGTTTGGGCTTTGGGGGTAGAAGGAGTGGAGAGTGGTAAATAAAACAAAACACAGCAATATCTAAGCACCAGCTCCCACACAGGAAAGGAACTGGGAAAGGCTGATATGTTGGTTTACATGTCCCATTATACCTTCTTCAAAATATGCTAATGAAACCCTTCAAATCCACACTTGGGTCAATGCAAGTAGCAGAAACATCAGACAGAAAGGCTGCTCAATGAAATGCATATAAAAGTCCCTCTCAATGTGAGCAGTTAGCTCACCTGAGAAGATACTCATTCTTAGAAATAGATTGAAATGATTACACTGCACAGAGATATCATTCTGTCAGTGCTGGAGTCAATTTCACATTTTAACCTGCCATAAGACATCTGTAAAATTATACAATTTTGGTGAATGCCTGTGAATTTGTGAAGTGAGTCGAACTCCCCTACACCAAAATTGGCGACAAAGTCTAGCTCTGCCTGTTTCACATTAGAAAGGAGTCTTCAGGTTCTGCAGTTATCAAAACTAGCTAGTTGTCTGATATGTAGTCAAGTTACACCCATGCAATGGCCAGAATGACCATTGGTTGAATGTCGTATGCCACAACGATGACTTCAGGTCCTCCATCCATCAAGGAAGATAATCATATCCAACATACCATATGCACTATTGAGAATATCTGTTAACAGGGGGCTCCATGGAGGCATTAGAATGCAAGAAAAAGGGTCAGGGAGGAGAGCCATCAAGACGTGGGGACCTAGCAAAGAGAACCAAGGTGTTGACATCTGCTCTCTTCAAACTTAAAATAGAACATGGACAGTTTCTCTCCACGGTTATCACCTAGACATTTTGGATGATTTTCTAGTTGCAAACTCATGAAATGATCCTTGAAATTATATTACCAAGAGAAATTTTCCTTCCTTGCTGATTTTGATATAATTTCAATAAATGTATAGTATGTGAAATTATTTCATTTCATCCTGGTTCCAAAAATGAAATTCAATTTATGAACCAGGATGTGGAAGTCCAGTTGAGCACATTGTGAGCTGTAGGACAAAGCTCCAGGAGGAAACCAGTAACCCTTCAGAGACAAGGTGGTCTTCAATTGATTTGCAGAGGGATGAATCATGGATCTTGGATTCTTAGTCACTACAGGCAACCCAACTACCCTTTCTCTTGGATGAGTTTTATGACCCCTGAGAAGAAGGAGCAGAAGTTTCCTGCAGAAGTAATGAGTCAAACATCATGAGTCACCCCTACTGTGACCCCATACAGAGCATGAGCCAGCAGCTGGAGCAGGCAGGCATGTTGTAGGGGTGCCCCACAAAGGCTCTACAAAAAAAGAGGAGGAGAGAGTTGCACCTAGAAAATAGTTAAGATGATGAAAATGACGGTCTTATGTGATGAGTTTTGATGACGTTTTAAAAATCACGACGTATTTGAGACATACAGAGGTATAATACGTAGCAGATGGCACATACTCACCATCAGACTGAGAAATATTTGTTACCAAAATAACTGAAGTCTCCTGCCACTTTCCCCAACTTATTTCCTCCTCAGGTAAACACTATGTGAATTTAATGTTTATCATTTTTGTGACCTTACACATCTGAACAACTGCTTTAGCAATATGTAATGTCATTTTGCATGTTGCTAAATATTTAACAATATTATATTTATACCCTGCTTGAATTTGCTTTTTCCACTTAACATTTTAATTGAGATTCCTCCAGGTTAACATAAGTAGTTCCAATGAAATCCTTTTCACTGCCATATAATATGAAAAGCAATCTTTTTCCACCTTACTTTTTCTCATTTTCAAAACTGTCTATGTCAGTCAGCCATTACTGTTATCATCAGGGGAGAATAAAGTTTGAAAAGGGGAAAACATTACTCATGTGCCTACTCTCCACTCTTCCTAGGTCTCTTCTATTAGAGACTGATGGTGTTGAGTCAGAAACCTGGAACCTTCCTTGTTTCACCCTTCCCTTCCCCTGCCAGCCAAGGACCCAGTCCTACTGGAAGCACCTCCTAGCAGTTCCCAGTCCTCTCCCACAGCCCCCTTTGCCCTCATTTCTCTCATCAGGAACCCACCTCTTCCTGTCTGCATTTTGGTGATGCACCTGCTCAGCCTTCTTCTCCTTGCCTTCCCTGCTTCAAGTCCATCTTCATTCATTTCAAGAATAAGGGTATCATTATCGCATGCTTGTATTACCTTACCAGTTCCAGTACTGATAACACCAGACCAGTCTCTGGCTTCAGTGCCAGAGGATCTCTCTAAGACAGAAACTTGAACCTTTTCATACTCCCTCCCATCTACCTTAAAAATCCTTCAGACTTCTCATTGTCTTCAGGATGAAATCCAAACCCCAAAGCATGATGATCCTTGTGATCTGATCCCTGCCTACCTTGCTAGCATTATCACCTGAGACTCCACCAGCAAAGAGATGATCCTGCAGACTAGTTGTGTGCCATCTAACCTTAGGTGTGACTTCTTTTACATGTGCTCTCCCTTTCTTACCCTGCCTGGCCAGTACTAACATCCCTAGGAGGCATTCCTTGAACCCCTACCCATCTGATTATTTGCTCCGTGGTCCTCAGCATCTTGTGTTCTCCTGTGTTATATTCCCACTGACTTGCGCTGCCTATGTTTCTCTCTTATTCTTCACCTGGAGGTAGACTTCCAGGGATGAGGGGCTGTGTGTGTGCTTCACACACCCAGCCCCCAGCTCAGCCTCCATCTGGTTGTGATGGGCGAATGTGGGTGTACTATATCAGGCCACCTGAGGAACCACATGCCATTGCAAAGCATGAAGGGCAATGGCCTCACTTCTAGAAATATTGAGGAAATAATACACAGAATATGTGGCTTTTTCACATCACTGAAGCTCATCCCTCTGAGTCAGGAATGCTTTTACTTAGTAATTTATATAGAAATGTTCCTAAAAATATTATATGCTGGCTGATATTTGCCCAATATTCTCCAGCATGCAGGATGGGCTGTTTACAACCACACTGATTCTCATAGACCAATGCTGAACTTACTATTATTACATACAAGTATCATTCCTGATTATTTGCTTTCTTGAATTTTTAAAGTAGACGATAAAGATATTTTGCAAATTTCCTGATGCTCCATTAGAATGAGCATCCATTCCCAAGTGAGATCTACATGAGGGTTTTTCCCAACAGCAGGGGCCCCATGTGGCTCACCTTTGTATGGACTCTTGATTTCTCTCCTGTCCATAATGTTCACTCTCCTCTGTCCCTTCTCATCCAACAAGGGAAGATCCTGCATTTGCACTGTGCCATCCGCAACGGCCATTAAGCAGAGGACAGAAAGCAGCTAGGAAAACCACATGCACTCACAAAGCTGCAGGGCCATTGCCACCACTCCAACTATCCTTCCTTTTCTTCTGCCTTCTGCCACAGAGCTAGCCACAGCCTGTTGTAACTATTGCCCCTGCTCATTGCTGGTGAACTGATCTGAAGACAGGTCCTGGGGAAATAGGATTGTCCCTTGTGTAATTAAGCAGAAGCCTATTGGCCTAAAAATCAAACCAATCAAAGAAAAACTCCTCTCTTCCTTATCCTCAGATGTTGCTGTCTGAATCTGTTTTCTGTAAAATACTACTGAAATTCTACTGAAATTAGAGCCTCAAAAATTTCAGATCACATTATTTAAATAGATAATGTAAAGTTGGACACCTTAGAGAACTGCATGCATTGTGTTTTTTAAGGTTCTAGTCCTTTTCTAATTCCCCCAGTGGCAACCAACTCATAGGAAGTTAGGCTGCCTGAAGATGGCATATTTTAAAAGTACAGTATTTATTCTTCACAATAAATGTTTTATCTCTGTATGATAACTCCATTGTTTCCCTCGAAAATCTTCAATTTGTTCTTCAAGCAAAGCCACACATAAAATAAAATATTTCCCTTCTCACTAGACTCTTCTCATTGGCCAGCAGAGATTATTTTCACAAAAAACTAAGTGAGTCCCTCTCTGAATTTTTTAGTCAGTAAGATTCAGCCAAAGGTGAAAACACACCAGTGATTAGAGCCTTCATTTTTTAATTTCAGCATTTACTTGCAACGGGAGGGAAACTGAAATTAATTTTCCACTTTACTTCATTGGCAAACTATTTTTCACTTTGCAGAGTGTTCAAGGCACAGTGATAAATGGCAAATAATAAGCTGCCAGCGTGCTCAGTGCACGGTTGGAGGCCCAGAGACTTCACCTTGTGATGTAGTCACGTGCCTCTCCGCCACCATGAGGCCTTGACTTACAGAGGCCTTCAGTGCCAGTGAGGGCCACAAGTCCCAAACCAGAATGACCTCATTCATTGTTATCACCAAAAATATAACAGCATTGAGTAAGAAACATCGACACAATGGTTCTTTGGTGGCAGCCAAAGGACCAAGCTGTCCCCACAGATACACCTGTTCTGTACCAAGGGTTGACAAATGTTTTCTGAAAGGGTCAGCAAGTAAATACCATAGGCTAGGCAGGACATACCATCTCTGTCACAACTGTTCAACACCAATGCTGCAGCATGAGAGCTGCCCACGACAATATGTGAATTAATAGGCATGGCTATGTCCCTCTAAACTTTATTTCTGGACGATGAAATGTGAGTCACATATCATATAAGGCTATGCTTTGTTTATTTTTTTCCAACTACTTAAAATGTAGGAAATTTTCTCAGCTTAGAGATCTCATGAAAACAGGCAAATGCTTTTCTAGGACAGTATCTACAGATCTTACACAGCTCATGTTCAAAGTTTAAACTCCTGCAGGTAATCAAACATGTTTCTTCTACTTCCCTTCATTGACTTTTACCCCGGCTTCTCTCAAACCAGTGTTCAGAGTGGACCAAAAATTGAGTCAACATGTGCAGTCAAAAGTGTAGAATGGCTGGGAAAAAATTGAGAGATGTTCTGGAAGAAAGAATCTTTGAAAAGTGCACTAAGAATATAATTCATAGCCTGCCGCAGGCTCCCAAGTGTGGGCCCTCACCCTCTAATTAATCTTAATGGCAGAGCTGCCTGCTTCTACTCATGGTATCCTGATGAAAATTCACCACACACTTCATTCAGGCTTATGAGGGCTCGTGTACCTTAGGAGAGCGTGGCTCCATGGTGATGAAATTGCAAAACGACGAGCTGGCTGGAATTCCACAACTCACAGAGGCGAGTGTGGGTGTGAAATTGCAGGCAATTACATTTTATCATTGCTACACAAGTTTCTGCTGAATTCATTAAAATTTGCTCTCAGATTTGGGTTGCAGGACTGTGGAATTTCAGTGGTCCTGATGACAAAAATGAAGGCAAATTTTCACCCTCTGTGCTGTGGCGAGCCACAGAATGTTCACAGCGCAATGAGGCTTAGATCTGATTGAGAAATGTCACCTCCTGTAACCGCAGCTGCAAATTAACAAGGGGACTCGCTCAGAGAAACAATGCCTGTGTTCCAAGCAGGACAAAGGGCAGACACAGAGCCCAGGCGAACAGCTAACAGAGATGTGCCTGGCATGGGGAGAGAGGCCAGCTCCTCCTCCTGCAGCCTGGCCCCAGGTGGCCTGCTAAGCACCCATCAACACCTCCAGATAGGAGTGCCAGGGACAGAGGAGAGGTGTAAATTTGGAAGTTAAGTGAGAAAGGACCCCCTGCTGGGAACTGAATTAGGGAGGTAAAAGCTGTGACCAGGAAGGTCCCCTCAATCAGAAAACAATAGTGAAAGTGCTGGGGCCTGGGTCATAGCATTCATTTCCCCAGCAGCTGAAGAGCCAGAGGGGCCACCCTCCAGCTGAGGTGCTGACTGCTTCTGTCCCTTCTGCCCCAGCAGGACGTCCTGCCCAGCAGAAGCTGCAGGTCCAGCAGCTTCCTGTCCCTGTTGATTGGGGCCTTTGGTAGCGCAGCCCAGAGGAACCCTGGTCAAGGAAAGAAAGCAGCCTTTTTCTCACTGTCCAAAAACTCATGCTAGCAACTGCCTGCCAGCTTCCTGGGTCCAGTTGGATTTGTCCAGCCAGCTCCTCCCTTCCATTCCCTTAGGTAGCATAATAAGTAAGCAAAGTCGAAAGGCCTTAATAATATTTTGTGCATCTTCCATTACCAAGACCAGAGGATTGGCCCAGGAATGGAGTCTGTTAAGGCAAGCAATGAAAGCTGCTCTCCCCAACAGGATAACTCATGTCTGCACACAGCGCGAGATAAACACTCCCAGACACACCAGATGGAAACCCCAGCTCTTTTGGTTCATTGCTGTCTGTGTCCCTCAAGGTAGCTAGAGAAGCCTTGCTGATGTGCGGATTGTCCCACCTGCCAATGGGCACAAAGCCATCTGCATAGAGCAGCCAGTCAGTGTTTCCTATCTCTCCTGTGGGGTAAAACTATCTTGGAGCCTGAGTCACAGTCCATTTTAGTGAGATTCAGTTGCATGGTTCAGACTGTGCTCCTCTAGCCAACTGCCAAGAGCTCAGCAACCCCCTTAAATGTCAGCACCGTCTGTAGAGCAAAGCCTGCAGAGCTCCCCAAGTAGGGCAGACAAGCTCCCAGGAGAGCTCTCCTTCTATGTATGAGTCACCAAGTGTGCATTTCCCCATCTGCCAGCATCAGGATGCATTTTCACACCCTACAGAAAAAGAGCTACCTAGAGGGGCAGTGGGCTCTTTGTGGGTCCTCGCAGTGGCATGCTGCAGTCAGCTCACATGGGCTGTGAGACAAATGTGCATATGACTTCCAGGGCTGTGTTCAGGGGCAACACATTGGTAATGGGCACTGGCCATGGTGGCAGGGTTTACACAATAGGAATGGCAAACATCACAGCCCTGGGAGCATACTCTACCCTTGCCTGAAGCTGACCGTTGTTAAGGACTGACCGACATACTGCACACTGGCCCAGGAGCTGCTGTGGACTCACTGGGGACACCCCACCCAGCTACACAGCAGTGTTTAACCCAATACAGAGGCCCAGAGCATCCACCACATGCATCCCACTCAGCTGCCATGGAACAGAAGGGCCCTGAGCCTCAACTCTGCCCTAAAGACAACCTGAAAGTGAAACCCAGCCTTGGCTTTACCAGGATTACCCAGGAGCATGATTGGCCAGCAAAAGATTCCTGTGCTTGTGCACCAGGGGCACCTGTGGTGGCCACCTGTGGCCACAGGGGCCCGTTTCTCTACAATAATAGAAGGTAGTTGTAGGACCTTAAGAAAACACCACTTCAAAATACGACAGCAGGAGGCCGGAATAAGCCACCTCAAATCTTTGGCAAATTTCAAGCTGATTATTCTGAGAAACTGCAGACTCAGGCATAGCTTGGAAAAGCTGTACTTCTGTAAAAGAAATCTACCTATATAAAGAAAATCTGTAAGTATCTGTAGTAGTGAAAGCATCCAGAGACCCAGGGGCACTTTATCTGTAGAACAAGACAAGCCTTATTCACATGCATTTCCCTTCACCTCCCACAACTTATTTCCACACCCACACACACTTCCTCAGGAGCTCCAGCCCTGAAACCTTTCTGAGACTCAGGATAGGGGATGACTTCGGTCATCTGACACTGCTTGCAGCCTCATGTTTAGTAGAACTCCCATGCATATGCATGCAATTAAGATGAGCTTTCTACTGTTCTCCTGTCTTACGTCAATTTAATTTGTAGCCCAGTCAAGGAACCTAGAAGGGTGGAGCAAAGCCACTTCCCCATCCCCAACACAATAACAGTTGCTACCTTAGAGGGCTTTTGGGAGGATTGCACGGGATTATTCCTGTGAAAATGTGTAAAGCAGCACATGGCACCATGCCCAGACACCCTGATGCTTGTGCCAGAGAGGGCCGTGATGAGTGAACATCCTGCCAAAATGTGCTCTGAGGACCCCATGAGCACTAGTCACAAAGAGAACAGCTTAGGACAGTGATGGTGACACTGAACACATTTAGAGCTTTCAATGTTACAAATGACCCGCTGCAGCACGCATGCAATAGGACTACCACCACTGGCCTAGGACATCCTTCATCCTGGCTCTGCTTACTTGGTCTTTGACAGGCAAGTCAGTCACAGATGATGTTCAAGGAGAAAATCATCATTGATTCACTAGAGGACACTCACCAGACACAGCAGACAAGAACTTGCCTTTGTGTGGCTCATGATCCGGTGCAGGGGACAGGTGAACACAGGGCATTAGGACAGCTTCCTCAACCTCAGCACTGGTGACATTTGGGGCAGAGCACTCTTTGTGGGACAGGGGAAATATTTAGCAGCATCCTTGGCCTTCAACTACTGGATATCAGTAGTTTTCATCCCAACCCCAGCTGTGAAAACCCGACAAGTCTCAAGATTGTTCATTTTAAGAACTACCAACAAGACAGTTTTCTCTGCAAGGGGTTATGGGGGTGGAGCAGGGTGTCTAAACCAGAGAGTCCTGAAAAGCTGTGGGCTCCAAAGAAATCTGAGAAAGTGAATACTAAAGTCCTGGCAGTTACTGAACCCTTCCACACTGAACATTTTAGTATCGGGGGCTTTGCAATGATCATTATGAATAACAAGGATGAAGTTTCCCAGATTTCCAATTGCAAGAGGGTCTGGAGGTGGTGCCCCTGATTTGGGTCCTAAAGGTAACAAATATGGTCCACCCTGAAGCAGCAACACAGACAAAGCCCCTCTATGGGTGCCAGCCTCTTTCCATGGCAAGCAGATTCTTTTCAAAGAGCAGGCAGCCTGGTTCTTAGAAAAGTCCAGTCATATACACAAGCAGCATGGACATAAGTGTCATTGGAATTTGTGTCCCAGACACACATACCTATACCTGTCTCACTACTGGTACACCATCAGCATTGGCTGAATGAATCCTCTGTTGCTTACAAAAAAAACTGGCTCCAAAAATGACTTTAAAAGGTCTTCAAATATGTCAATAGTAATAAAATAAGTGAGGAAATTCATAAGGGTATCAGACACCAACCCTAAGCATGTGTCTAGTCTTCAAGGCATTCTGTGGGTTAGGTATGAGACTATTTCTACCACTCAAGTGACAGCTGGAGATCAGAGCCCATACTCCTGATGTTCAAGCTATAAGAATTCCATTCACAGCTGAGAAGCTTGGGACCTCGCTAGCAGACCAGTAGGGACGTGCGCTAATTACACCATCAGCCCGGGAAGTTTGGAGCATCCCTGAGGTCCTGCGTAGGCTTCACCCAGCCACCCTGGAGAAGCATAGCAGCTGAGCTCTGGGCCTGCCGAGAGCTCAAGGTGCAAACAGCGAATTTTACCTAGCCATGCAGCTTGGGACCTCACCAGCAGACTGATACGGACCTGCGTTAATTCCACCGTCAGCCCGGGACATTTGGAGCACCCTTGGGGTCCTGCTTGGGTTTCACCCAGCTACCCTGGAGCAGTGTATCAACCGCACCTCTAGGTCTGGCATGAGCCAAAGGCAACCACAATGAATTTCACCAGGTCATGCAGATTGGGACCTCAAGAGCAGCTGGGTAGGTACCTGTGTGAATTCCACCATCAGCCCTGGACCTTTTGAGCATCCCTGGGGTCCTTCCTGGGCTCTGCCCAGTCACCGCCTAGCAACAGAGTAGCCACAGTGGTAGTCTTGGCTGGAGCTGAAGGCATGCACTGTGAATTTCACCTAGCCTTGGAGCCTCTTAACCATGCA
>RJWT010017489.1:0-19308 GCA_004365215.1 Cuniculus paca | reverse complement strand
GTTCATATTTTTCCTGAATCAAAAATTATAAAATACCACTTAAAAATCATATAATAGGTTTTAAAGTGGAAGGAAAATTTTCTCTGACTCTAAACAATCTTTTATTGAAATTGGTGCTAATCCTATTTTCTCTTTAAGTATAGAGAAATAAGGGAATGGTAATGTGGAATGGTAAAATTTAAGTACTTCTTAACTGGTCAAATTATATAGCTATTTAATAAACTGACAGAGAAGCAAGGTTTGATTCTATTAGGGAAGAGTTGCAGGATTACAGTTATATTTCAAAATGGTGCAGGACTTGCATTTACCAGGACAGGAGAGACCATGGCAACTTAAAAAGTGATGGAAATAAAAATATAAGAAGGGGAGAAAAATAGGGCAGAGTACTTTTAAAAAGTCAATAAAAACAAAAATGTAAAAATGCAGCGCAATATATTCTGAACAAAAGCAATAGAGCAGCGGGAAAAGTAGAGAAGGAACATGATAATTACACAGAAAGTGCAGAAATTTAAGAGTTTGAGAAAAACCAGATGTAGGAGGGAAAAGTACAACGCCCAACATTGGGCAATGTAAGAGAAAGTCCAGTAAAATGGTGGAGCAATTGTGAACCAGAAACATAACAAAGGTTAAAATAATGTTTGTTTTACTTAGTCTTAAAACAGGAAAGGCTCTTACTGCGTTCTTATAGCTTTCCATCCAAATTAAAAATTTATGGCTAGTTCTACAGTGACTAAGGCTCCTAAAACTTTTTACTTTTATATATTCAAGTGGAAGAGTTCTTTATAAATTACTGTGTGCTTTTTGAGTGAGTAGAGATGAAATATGTTCAGATATGGAAAATTAACATGCATTGTAATCTTACACCTTAGAAATGGGCAAATACATTTTGGCGTAAAATTTCAATTGAGATGATCTGAAGCAATGAGACTTGTTTGCTGTGGCGTGGTGGGGTTTTCTCCAGCCTCCAGGCTGAGAGATACAGTGATCCTTTGTGGTTCATTTTAGTCTTAAAATGACCATTAAGATTACAAGATGAAAGTGCTCCGTTTTCCACTTGGTGCACCAACTGGCAAGCCTCTTCTTTGAAAAGAAATTTAACTTTCAAGTATCTTCACTACTCAGGGATGTAGTGGCATGAGATGGACTAACCAAAATGGTGGGAAGCATAAAAATAATTTTATTTGAAGGGATTTTACAGGTATATTTAAAGTGGTATTAAGAAAAATCTGACTATATGCTACTTTTCAGATAAAATGAGCTTTTTGGTATGAGGGACCACATCTAACTATTCTCTTTTAGAGACTTATATATACTCAAGAAACGTTCGTTAAGATAGAAAATGTGATACCATACATGAACATGAGGCTTCCCAACCTTTCATACTGCTCTGCCCCTTTGCCATTCTCCATCCGAGTGGAGAGTAACAGGTATATTTAGGGAGCTAGGTATATTTTTACATACAAGGATCAACTGTGTCCACATAGAGTAATGTTACACATCCTTGTCTCAGTCATTCCTAGAGAATCTAAGGTCCACAGATTGCTGTAATTAAGGGCGCCACACTAGTTATTTCATACCTTAAAACAAAACATTTATGCTTATTACTGAAACAGAGACGATTATGAAATTCTCTTTTAGTTCTCTTTATACTTAGTGCCTTTTTGTGCCAACCACTTGCTTGATTTCGCCCAGGAAAATTAAGAAACTAAAAGTAAATAAGACTTACCTTAGAAAAAGGAAGAACTAACAAAAGAAAGATTGTTTAAGATAGCTTTAGAATTTCCTAGAATTTCTAAAAAAGAGACAGTTGTAACAATAGCAATAATGGTAATGATCAGCAACGTCCAACCACCATGTACTAAATTCTCATTAGGTTTCAAGTACTAAGCGGCTTAACCCACTCTTTTCAAAGATCAGTCTTAATAGGTAGTTACTTTCATTAATTCCAATTCATGGATTAGGAAATAGCTTTCCACATGCCAAAGATTAAAGGTAGATGCATGTCTATCACCATGCACTAACCTAAAGTCAAAATGGATCAAAGATTTAGATGTTAAAACAGAAACACTAAATCTGGAAGACAAAGTAGGTAAAAATCTTGAAGACATAGGGGTAGGCAAAGAGTTCATGAATAAAACACAAACTGCACAGGAAGTACTTCAAAGAATCAACAACTGGGATCTCATCTTATTAAAATGTTTTTGCACAACAAAAGAAATCACCAACAGAATGAGAAAACAACCCACAGATTGGGAAAAAATTTTAGCCAATTGTTCCTCAGACAAAGGACTTCTATCTAGAATGTATAAAGAATTGAAAGAAATCAGACCCCCCATATTCAAAGACTAAATCCAAAAATGGGCATCTGAGATGAACACGTACTTCTCAGATGAAGAAATACAGATAGCAAATAAATATATGAAGAAATGTTTAACATCACTGGTCATTTGAGAAATGCAAATTAAAACAACACTGAGATTCCATCTCACTCCAGAAAGAATGGCTAAAATCATGAAATCAACCAATAACAAGTGTTGGTGGGCCTGTGGGGAAAAAGGAGCCCATCTTCATTGTTGGTGGGAGTGTACATTCGTACCACCACTGTGGAAATCTGTGTGGAGTTTCCTCAAAAAACTAGGATTGGAACTCCCTTTCAATTTAGCGATTCCCCTTCTGGGTATTTTCCCAGAAGAATTGAAAACATCATGTCACAGCGATAGTACATGCATGTTTATAGCAGCACAATTTGTCACAGCAAAATCTTGGAAACAACTCAAATGCCCATCCACTGTGGAATGGTTAAAAAGATGTGGTATTTTTATATAATGGACTATTACTCAGCTATAAAAAAGGATAAACTTGAGGCTTTTATAGGTAAATGAATGCAACTAGTGACCATATTCATAAATGAAATAAATCAGACTCACATGTGTAAATATTGTATTGTCTTCCTAGTGTAAATTAAAAAAAAGAGTAAATAGCACCCAAAATGTATAATAGATATTGTGAAAATGGAATGAAAGTGTTCAAAATGAAAGAACAACTGGGATAGGGGAAAGGAGAAAAGGAAGAAGGGAAAAGATTATATAGGCATACATATGTATGTATGCATGCATATATATAAAAGATAGATAACTATACTACTAATCTGTTAGTTCATGAAAAAGAACAGTTTATGTTTTCATTGTCTGATTGTTTGATTATTTTTTATGCCTAAATTGTGTAATCTGAACAACTACTTTCAAGATAACAATATGCAACATATTAGCTATTGTTAATTTTCTATTTTTTTGAAATTCTGTATTGTTTTTTTTATTTTGTTTTTAAAATAAAAAAATAACTTTTCATGCTCTATATATGGCAAAGCCAGCATAGAACTTATTTTGTGTAATGCCAGTAAAACTTCACTTATCTTTTAATGCCTTTTGTATAGATAATATGTTTCTCATAGTTCTTGGAGTTATTGGAAAGTATCTTAGAACTTTGATAGTTATGGTTTGCAGGCATGAGATAGGTGAGAAAAACCCTAGTTGAAAATGGTATTAGTACAGTAGACATTTGAAAGCATTGTAAGGATTTTGAAGGATGTGATGGTTTGATTTGCTCCTTGTCAACTAGTTGTGGATTCTCTGAAGAAGAGAAAAAACTCCCTCCATTTTTCTCATTGTCAGCACTTTCTCTAAAATCATGTTTCTGCTGAAATATAAACTCATTTTGAATTAATATTTTGGAAAGCATAGTTAGGCATACTTTTCCTAATACATGACAAGTTTTATTTAGACAACCTATATTTGGTGAGAATCAATTATGTGCATGACACTGTGAAAAATAACAAAATAAATGTCAAGTTAATAATGTCACTATGCTCTAGGTTGACACCACTCAAAACACATATAACATGAGAAATTTAAATTTTTCTAATAACCACATGAAAATAAAAAACAAATGTAATTAATTTTACAGATATGTTCAAACTCATTACCATTTTAACATGTAATCAACATGAAAATTATTAGATACTTTACAGTTTCTCTTTTTTTTGTAGAAAGTCTTCAAATCCTACTTTATGCTGAATAGCATATCACGTTTGGGATGCCAAATTTTCATTAGAAGTACTTAATATGAATTACAATATCATAATGCTAAGAGTTGAAAAAGTAGATTCACATGCCCAAGTTCTTTCAAAAGATATGTCTGGATGTTTTCTAATAACTTTAAAATTTTAATTTAGATTAATCAAAATTAAATAAAATTAAAAATTTACTAGTGACATTTCAAGAGCTCAGTAGTCAGTTGTGACTAGTGACTATTTTATTGCACAATGCATATATTAGAAATTCTATATAGCGTATGTCCCTTTGGTGAGTTCTACCCATAAGGACATATTTCATTTATTGATTTGCAAGTTATGACAAGACTATTTTATGTCTTGAAGATTTTCACTGTTCTACTAATTTGACTTAAGTCAGTTAATTTTGTGCTATATTTTATTTTGCATCTGCTGTAATGACAAAATAGAACTCAAAACAAAAGTAATTGTATTTTAGAACAGTAAGTTTATTTTAGCCTTGTTAAAATTTTCCATATTTTTCCTCTTATCCATCCTTATTCTACTTCCCACATCTAGAAATAAGAAAACAAAATCAAAGTAATTGTAAATGGTTATAAATCAAGATAATCTTAGATAGTTTTCCCATTACTCTCAAAATCCTTTAAATGGCATTGGTAATCTCTACTTATTAGTAATGTAAATATTACCCATTACTAGAAAATGATTAAAAATTAAAACATTAGTTTCATAACCTTTGCTCTTTTGGTGTTTGCCAAATGCTATTTTGGGGCTCTTTGGGGTGATGTCATGCCTTTTAGTGCTTTTGCTGACTAATATCCTTGGATGCTCTTTAAGATGGGGGTCAGGGTTGTAGGAGGTCAACCATGTGATATCAGGTATGATATGGGAAGCCAGACAGTGAGTAGTTCATACCAGGAAGTTTCATCGGACACTGTGTGTTGTGAAGTTATATATATATATATCACACACACACACACACACACACACACACACACACACACACACACAACCCAGCATGGGAAAGGAGTATAGTGGGAATAGTGTACTTCTCAGCTTCAGTTAGTCATTGGCCTGATATTAGTGTCTGGTATTAGTTTACCCTTCATTAGGAGGATAGTGTATTTTGGGTTGATGCTATGATATTTCAGCTATCCAGTTAAGTCCACACGTTGTGAAGATACTCTACCTTGCTGCTATTGGGAACACAGAATTACTTTTACCTTTTGGGTAGTGATTAAGACCAAGGGCCTACCCTCATGACTTAGGCTTACCTTGTCTGAGTCCTTGTCGATATCTGTCGATAAACATTGGAGTTACTTGAGTAGTTTTTAGTTTTGGGCTATTACAAATTAAACTGCTATGAAGATTTGTGCATAGACTTTTGTATTACATATGTTTTCATTTACCTTGCATAACAAATAAAATATGATAGCTGAATCATATGGTCAGTATATGTTTAAGTTACTACAAAGTTGTCAAGCTGTTCCCCAAAGTACCTGTATCGTTTAACATTCTCAATTTAGCAATAGTTTTTCTTTCATGGATTGTAATTTTGATGTCACATCCAAGAAATCCCAAAAATGGTTGTCTAATCATAGAAAAAATAAATTTGGATTGTATTCTAGGGACAAAAATGGCTGTGCATTGCTACTTTCTATTCCTTGTCTTTTCAAGAATGATAGTTCTCAGTCTAGATGATTGGTACTCTTTCCACCACTTGCTCTTACTCTACCCCTGATAACTGATGCCACTATTGTGACCACTGAAGAATATCTGAAATTGCTCTCTGGAAGCTTTACCTATTTACAGTGAAAGTCTGGCTTGAAATTTTTGGTTTTCCTGTGTGAAAACATTTACTTTCTATGATCAATTTCTTTTTCTAGGCACTTTCTGGATACCTTCTATGTTCAGAAGGACTTTAAAAACTGGACAGTTTGGTGCCTTCGTGTATGTACACCATTCATATCTCCCGGAAAACGTCCATCTCCTTTAGTTGTTTCATAGTCTGTCATTGTTTACTTTAATGCGATTTATGTATTAATATGTTCCTTATAATAAGGGTCATATTGCAATCTTGGTTTTTGTTTTAATGGAATCCAGCAGTTGGAGCCAGAAAAACTGGTGATGGTGGTGTTTTCACTGCTTTCATATATTCTATGTCTTCATATCTAGCAAATTCAATACTATCTAGCTTTTAAGAATACAGTTGCTTTTTGTTTTTAATGTAGGTATTTTTGGACACTTTGCTATTAGCACAAGTCTTACACCTTTCCCTGAAATTGATTCAGAAAGCATGAAAGAGTAATGGTATTCAATGTATAAAGTCAGAGAAGGAATACTCACGTAATATGAAAATAAATAGTTCTTTGAAAGAGATTCACTTTCAAAATGATTCTTTGAGAGATTTTTCAAAGACCACAAGCTACAGACATTCAAATAAATGTGGAGAAAAATCTTCCAACTACCACAGCAATCAACTAATTAAAAACATGTCAGATACAGATAGAAGGGAATTCTTAAAGCAGTTTTTACCATTAAAACAGTAAAATGGGAATGTCAAGCAGGTACCAGGGCTAATAGGAGATGGGGAAATGAAGACTTATAATATCCAACTATATTAAGAGAAAAGTGAAAGACTTTTATTAATCAACAGATTGATTTTGAGTCAGCCTTATCAGTAGGAAATTCTGAGAAACATTTTTGTTTTTTGACTCACAGAGTCCTAAGAAAATGCCAAAAGTATTTCATAGAAACAAATTATCATTTTAACAAGAGAAGTTAGAAGCTGACTGTGTGAGGTTTTATTACTGTTTTGTTAAAAAGCATATAACATGAGGTCTATCCTCTTAAAAAATTTTAAGCATACATCACAATATTGTTAACTAGAAGGACAATGGTGTAAAGTAGATCTCTAGAAAATTTTCATCTCGGCAAACAGACTTTATAACTATGAAACAGCAGTGCTTCATTTTCCCCTTCCCTAACTCCTGGTAACCACCTTCTGTTTCTAGCTTCAGTGAATTCGACTACTTTATATATTTCATGTAAGTGAAATTTTGTGCAATATTTGTTGCTCTGTAACTGCTGTATATACTAGTATTTTACTTTAATTTATTATGCTATTAAATTTCATTTATGTTGCAGTATATAATTTCCTCTTTTTATGACTGAATTTTCTATTGTCATCATATCTACATACTTTCCATCTTTCTGCATTCTTTAATCCTTTTATCTATCAATAGGCATTTAGATTGCTTTGAACTCTTGGCTATTGTTAGCAATGCCACAAAAAACGTGGGAGTATTTATACCTTTTCAAGTTCTTGATTTCAGTTTCTTTGCATAAATACTCAAGAATGGAATTGTTGGGTCATATGGTAGTTCTATTTTTAATTTTTTGAGTAATCTTCTTATGGTTTCTGATAATGACTGTACCAATTTTCCCTTGTAACAACTGTGTACAATGGTTCCCTCTTCTCCCATTTTTTTCAACACTATTTTTAAAAAAATATTTATCATTCTAAGAGGTATGAGGTGATATATCATTGTGGTATAACTTTTATTTCCCTGATGATTAGTGGTGCTGTGGGTCTTTGCATGTACTTTTTGATCATTAGTGTGTCTTTGAAGTGACTACTCAGTCTTAAATTGTGCAATTTGATCTTTTGCTCTGAATAGGATGAGTTTCTATACATTTTGGATATGAATACCTTATCAGATATCTGGTTTGAAAATATTTTCTCTGGGGCTGGAGATTTAGCTCATTGGCCTAAGTGCCTGCCTGGCAAGCACGAGGTTGTGAGTTCAATCCCTGGTGCCACAAAAAAAATAAAAAAAAAAGAAAATATTTTCTCTGCTTCCATAGGTAGCCTTTTCACTCTATTGATGATTTCCTTTACTCTGCAGAAGTTTCTAGTTTGAGATGTTACCTCTTTTGCTTTTGTTGCTTGTGCTTTCATTGTCATATCCAAGAAATCATTGCCTAAACTAATGTTATGAAGATTTTCTGCTATATTTCCTGAAGAATTTTTATACTTTTTCACATTTAACAATGAAACTTTATTGAATTACAAATTTTAAGATTAATCACTTAATTTAAAACTGGAATATTTTAACTTTATTATTCTTAAACTAATTCTCTCAAAAATGTGCTTTATTTTTGAAATGATAAAGCAAATGGTTCAACTATGAGCTCACAAAGCAGAAATGGGTTGGTACCCAAGGGCCAATCCTTATCATGGACATTTAAAGGTTTTAAGTTTTATGCTTACATCTTTAATCCATTTGAATTGTGTATGCTGTAGAGAAAGATAAAATTTTATTCTTTTGTAGATGGATTTCCAGTTTTCCTAGAATTGATTATTGAAGAAACCATCCTTTCCCATTGTGTATTCTTGCTCTGTCCAAGATCAAAATATCTTATCATTTTCTTCTTTGTTATTCCAATTGATTGACATATAATTATTAATAATTATTCTTTGTTATCTAATTGGTTGACATATAATTATTCATATTAGTCAGATTTCCTGTTGCTGGACACAATATACAACACACACCACTTAAAGGATGAAAGGTGTAACTTGATTTTTGTTTTCAGTGTGTTCAGTCTATGGTCAACTGACCGCAATGCAAAAATATCACAGAAGAAAGGCACTGTGGAGGAAAGCTTCTCATTTCGTAGCAGCTGGAGGGTCGAACAGAGGAACAGCACCTGAGGAAAGGGCAAGGGACCAGACAGAGACCCAAAGCCACACCTCCACGAGCTGCTCAGACACACCGAGAAGAGTGCAGTATATATCCCCTGGCTGGCTCCAAGCCAATGAAGTCGACACAATCAACCTTAACTGTCACAATAGTCATCTCTTATAATCTCTATTTTTAGAAAACAAATTTATGTCTAGTTGGTCTCTTCTATTTGTATGTCTGTATCACTGTCTTCACGGCATTATAATAGAGCTTTATGAACTTTTAAAAAAATTTTGTGACCTCACCAATAATGTCTTTTCTTTTATATCTCATTTTTAAAATTTAAATATTCTCTTTTTTCGTTTTGTCAACTTGGCTACTCTTTAAAAAAAACTTCTATTAAAAGTAGAAGAAGAAACAGGCTCTGCAGAGAAGGTCTGGGCCAAGTAAAAGTAGGAAAAGAAGTACACCCTACAGAATAAAGCAGGCCACCATGCAAGCAAGAACACAGTGGCCAAAAACTCAGTTCTGCTGGTTTTCCTTTTCTTGATTTTACTTATTTGGGTTGTCATCATTATTTCTTCTCTTCTAATGTTGGACTTAGTTTGTTCTTTTCTATTTTGTTGGGGCATAGTGTTAGATTATTGATTTGAGATCCTTCTTTTTCAGTGGAGTCACACAATACTACAAATTTTTTTTTATGTAGTATTTTTGCTATATCCTGTAACTAGTGGTATGTAATATTTTAATTTCCATTTATTTTAAGACACTTTCTAATTTCCTTTTCAAATTTCCTGTTTGTTCCATTGGTCATTGTGTTTCTAGCTTTTGTGAATTTTCCTATTTTTCTTCTGTTGTTAATTTCTTATTTCATTCCATTATGGTCAGAAAAGATTTTAAATATGAATTCAATCCTCTTAATTTGATATGACTTACTTTGTTGATCTAACTTACGTTCCATATATGCTTCAGGAGAATGTATATTCTACCCTTTTGGATAATGTATTCTGTATATTTCTGTTAGGTTCACTTGGTCTATCAAAGTGCCAGTGGAGTATCCTATTTCTTACTGAAAATCACATTGAGTACCCTGGCTACTCAATTCTCTGATATTCTATCCATTATTGAAAATGAGGTACTGAAATCTCCTACTGTTATTTTGTTACTATTTCTTTCTTTATGCATTTAGGTACTGTGATGTTGGTTGCCTGCTGATGTGGCTTAAACATCCCCTCCAAAATGTATGCTGACATTTATTTCCCCTTGTAACAGTGTTAAGAGATGGGACTTTCAAAAGGTGATTAGGTCATGGAGGCTCTGTCATCCTTCATGGGTTAATTGTGTTACAGGAGTTGGGTTAGTTATCCTGAGAATGGGTTCCTGATAAAAGGAATGAGTTTGGCTCAGTTTCCTCTCTCTGTCTTGCATACTCACTTGCCTTTCTGCCATGTTATGATGCAGTGGTAAGACCCCTATTGGATGTGACCCCTAAAAATTGGGCCTCTCAGCCTCCAGAACCATAAGCCAAATAAATATCTATTGCTAATAAACTTCTCAGTATATTATATTCTATTATAGCATAAGAAAATGGATTAAGTGGGATAAATGTGGAATATGTGGGAAAAGTGTGTTCAAACTGAGGGGTATTTTGAAGGGTATTAATGGTGATGTATTCTTTACTGCAAAATGTTTTTAAAATTTAAATGTTCACTGCATGTTTTGATCACACCTTGTATATAAAATAATTTGTAGCTGTAACAGTCTGTTTCTAGGTGATAATTTAAATTTAATCCCATATAAAATTCTACACTTATTTTCCTCTACTTTTTATTAATATCACAAACTACATATTTTGTGTATTTTATATCCATTAACATATTTTATTTTTTGTACTGTACTTTTATCTTCTTTTTCATTACCTGTTTCTTTTGTTATTTTGGGGTGCTGGGGATGAAACCCAGGGCTTAGCCATACTAGGCAAACACTTGACCATTGAGCTTGCACTCAGCCTTTATTTTTAGCTTCTATATTAGAATTAAGAGTACTTTATACACTACCATTACAGAATTACAGTGTTCTGTGCTTTTATATATAATATATATATATATATATATATTCACCAGGGAGCTTTATATTTTCACATGTTTTTGCATTTATGTTTAGTATATTTTTGTTACACCTTAAAGTAATGTTTTTAGCATTTTTTATGAAGCAAGTCTAGTGGTCACGAACTTCCTCACCTTTTCTTTACCCAGAAAGTCTATCACTCCTTTATTTTTGAAGGACAGTTTTTCTGGATATAATATGCTTGACCTCCCACACTCTCATTCTAGCACTTTGTGATCATATCTTATCATTCGCTTCTTGCCCACATATTTTTTTTTGCTAAGAAACCCACTGAGTGTATTAATGGATCATCTTTGGTACATGGTGAGTGGCATTTATTATGTTGTTTTTGAAATTTTGTCACTGTCTTTTACTTCTGAAAGTTTCATTGTAAACAAAATAAAGTTTTTGAAATAGAAAATGACAAGATTCAGAAGCAAGATGCAATCTCAGACCTCCAACCCAGAGCAAGTCCAGGAGATAATGATATAGAGGAAAATTGAAGGCACATATTGAAGACACATGAAATTTATGCCATGACAGCAAACAAAGTAAAGAAACAAATCCATGAGGCTATAGAAGAAAGTGGGTCAAAAATAATCTCTCAGGTAAAAAAAAAATGTCAACATACCTAAAGGAATTGCTCAGAAAATCTAGTGAACAAATAGATTAAAAATAGATGATGATAGGAAAAGGATGGAAACTGTGAAAGATCAATATAGGAAAGAAATAGAATACATTCAAAGGATTTAAACAGATACCCAGGAAATTAAAAATTCTACTGCAAGCTGGCAAAATCATTTGAACAAAGACTTTCAGACATTGAAGACAGGATTTCAGCTAGCAAAAGGAAAGATCCCTTAAAAATAACAAGTGTTCAGGAAGTAACAATTCAACAGGTGCAACAAAATGCAGAGAAAAACAATATAAGCTGATAGGTGTCAATGAAAAAGCAGAAATCAGCACAAATGACATAAAAACACTATTTGGAGAAGTAATAGCAGAAATTTCCAAAACACAGGAACAGAATCGGACACACAGATAAGTGAGGCATACAGACAAGTGAGGCATACAGATAAGTGAGGCATACAGAAGTCCAATTAGCCATGACCAAAATAAATCTATACCCAGATATATAATAATCAAGATTCCAGAAATTCACCACAAGAACAGAGTATTAAAAGCTGTTAGGGAAAAAAAAATTCAACTATAAAGGAAAGCCCATCAGAATCACAACAGATTTCTCAACACAACCCTCAAGTCAAGAAAAGCTTGGAGTGAAGTATTTCAAGTCCTGATAGAAAACAACTTCAAACCCAGATTGATGTACCCTTCAAAAATATCTTTTTGATACTTCCATGACAAAGAACAACTGAAGAAATACATGACACCAAACTACCCTACAAAGAGTGGTGAAAGATAACCTAGAAAGATGTATAAATGACCACAACTCCAAGAACAACATCAGAAAGAAACTACCAGACAGGTCAAGCAAATAAATAGACAGAAAAAGCAGGGCACCAATAGCAGGAAAATAACATGAGAAAGATAAGCCAACATATCAGTTACAATCATCAACATAAATGGACTCAGTTTACCAATCAAAAGAAATGGACTGGCAGAATGGATCAAGAAACAAATCCAACAATATGCTGTATACAAGAAAAATATTTAACTCAAAAAGAATTTATGGACTGAAAGTCAAAGATGGGAAACAATATTCCCTGCAACAGGAACTCAGAAAAAAGCAGGGGTAGCTATTCTATTTACAGAAAATGTGAACTTCAAACCAAGAATGATCAAAATAGATAAAGAAGGTCACTATATACTTCTCAGAAGAAAACTTCAAAGGGAAGAGACAACGATCATAAATATGTGGGCACCAAATACACAACTATGTAAGACAAATATTAATAGACATGAAAAGTCAAATAAGCAATAACACAATTGTAATGGGGACCTTAACACTGCATTTTACAAAGAGATAGACCAAGTAGACAAAAAAATCAGTAAATAAATATCAAAACTGAATCAAACCCATGAACAAATGGACTTAGTAGATGTTTACAGAGTGTTCCACCCACCAATATCAGAATACACATTCTTCTCAGCTGCACATGGGACATTCTCTAAAACAGACTGTATACTAGCCCACAGAACATGCTTAAGTAAATGCAAAGGAATTGAAATTATTCCATGCATATTATCTGACCAAAGTGCAACGAAATTTGAAATTAATGGCAAAAGAAACCACAAAAACTCCATAAACACATTGAATTTAAATAATACCCTCCTAAACAATCAATGAATCACAAATGAAATTAAAGATATTGAACAATATCTACATTCAAACAAAAATGCAGATACAGCATACCAGAACCTGTGGGACACAATGAAAGCAGTCTTGAGAGGGAAATTTATAGCTGTGAATTCTCACATCAGGAAAACAGAATGAGCACAAATAAACAACCTAATGTTGCACCTCATGTTTCTGGAAAAAGAGCAAGTCAAGCCCAAACCCCATAGAAGTGAGGAAATTATAAAGATCAGAGCAGAAATTAATGCAATTGAGACTAAGGAAATAGACAGAATTAATGAATTGGAGAGTTGATTCTTTGAAAGAATAAATAAAATTGATAAATCCAAAACCGACCTTATTTAAAAAAAGAAAGCAATGAAGAAAAGACTCAAGTTCATGCATTGAGGAATGAAAAGACTGAAATCACTACAGATCCTGTGGAAATTCAGGAGATCATCAGAAAAATCTTTACTTTCATAGAATAGAAAACACAGAAGAAATGGGCAGATTCCTAGAAATAAATGAATTATCAAAACTGAATCAAGAAGATATAAAAATTTTGAATAACCCAATATTGGTTAGTGAACTTGAAAACATAATTAAAAACTTACAAAGAAAAGTTCAGGTCCTGACGGATTCATGGCTGAATTCTACAAGAAATTTAGAAAAGTTTTAATGCCTATACTCCTGAAACTCATTAATAAAATTGAAAGAGAACCAATACCCCTTAGCTCATTCTTAGAGGCTAGAATTACCCTGATAGCAAAAACAGAAAAACATGCCACCAAAAAAGAGAACTACAGCCTGGGATTTAGCTCAGTGGTTCAAAGAACTTGCCAGGTAAGCACGAGGTCATGAGCTTGATCCCCAGTAAAAAAAAACAAAAACAAAAACAAAAAAAACTACAGGCCAATCTCCCTAATGTATGTAGATGCAAAAATCCTCAATAAGACACTAGCAAACATAAGGCAGCAAATTGTCAAGAAGAAAATTCATCATAACCAAGTGGAATTCATTTCAGGAATGCAGGGATGTTTCAACATACACAAATCAATAAATGTAAGACACCATATCAACAGAACAAAGGCCAAAAATCATGTGGTCTTCTCAGTGGCTGCCAGAAAAGCTTTTGACAAATTCCAGTACTGATTCATTGTAAAAACCCTACAGAAAATCAGAATAGATGGTCTTTACCTCAATCTGATAAAAGCCATCTATACCAAACCAATGGCCAGCATCATACTAAATGGAAAAAACATGAAAAATTTCACTCTAAAATCAAGCACAAGACAAGGATGTCCACTATCACCTCTCCTATTCTATATAATTCTGGAAACATTAGCTAGAGCAATTAAACAAGAGAGAGAAATAAAAGGAATAAGGATAGGAAAGGAAGAAATTAAATTATCATTATTCACAGATGACATGATACACTATATAGAAGACCCCAAAATCTCCACCAAAAGACTTCTAGATTTAATAAACAAATTCGGTAACATAGCTACATACAAAGTCAATACTCAAAAATCAATAGCATTCCTTTACATGAACAATAAACTTACTGAGAGAGAAATTAGGGAAACTACACCCTTCACAATGGAATCCAGAAAAAAAAGAAATACTTAGGAATTGATCTAAGAAAACAAGTAAAATATCTATATACTGAATATTACAGTGCTCTGAAAAAGGAAATTGAAAAGAATACCAGAAAATGGAAATCTATCCTTTGTTCATGCATAGGAGCAATCAACATAGTGAAAATGACCATACTCACAAAATTACTATACAGATTTAATGCAATTTCAATCAAAATACTCTTAACATACCTCAAAGAACTAGAAAAACATTCCTAAAATTCATTTGGAACCAGAAGAGACCTAAAAATAGAAAAGGCAATTCTGGGCCACAAAGGCAAGGCAGGAGGTATTACAATACCTGATTTGAAATTATACTGTAAAGATACTGTGATAAGATCAGCATAGTACTAGCACTAAAACAGACCTGAGGATCAGCAGAATGGATTAGAAGATGTAAACACAACTCCAAACACACTCAGTCACCTTATCTTTGACAAAGTAGCCAAACATGTTCTCTGGAGGAAAGACAGCTTCTTTAAAAATTGGTGCTGGAAAAGCTGGCTTTATACATGTCAAAAGCTAAAGCCAGACCCATGTCTAGACCATGCACTAAACTAAAGTCAAAATGCTCAACAATCTAATTAAAACAGAAGCACTAAATCTACTGAAAGAGAAAGTAGGTCGACATATTGAAGACATAGGTTTACGCAGAGAGTTCATAAACAAAATCCAAACTGCACAAGAAATACTTCAAAGAATCAACAACTAGGACTTCATCTTATTAAAAAGCTTTTGCACAACAAAAGAAATCACCAACAGAATGAAAAAACAACCCACAGATTGGGAAAAAATTTTAGCCAATTGTTCCTCAGACAAAAGACTTCTATCTAGAATGTACAAAGAATTGAAAAAAATCAGACCCCCCAAATTCAAAGACCAAATCCAAAAATGGGCATCTGAGATAAACACGTACTTTCTCAGATAAAGAAATACAAATGGCAAATAAATATATAAAAAAATGTTCAATATCCTCAGTCATTTGAGAATTACAAATTAAAACAACACTGAGATTCCATCTCACTCCAGAAAGAATGGCCAAATCATGAAATCAACCTATTACAAATGTTGGCGGACCTGTGGGGAAAAAGGAAACCTTCTCTGCTGTTGGTGAGAGTGCAGATTGGTGCAACCACTGTGAAAATCGTATGAAGTTTCCTCAAAAATTTAGGATTAGAGAACCCACTGGATTCAGTAATTCCCCTTCTGGGTATCTTTCTAAAGAATTAAAAATATCGTATATAGTGCACATATAATCACAGTGATATATGGGCACCAATGTTTATAGCAGCACTATTTGTAATAGGTAAGTCCTGGAAACAACCCAAATGCCCATCAACTGAGGAATGGATAAAATGATGTGGTATTTTTATACAATGGAGTACTACTCATCCATAAAGAAGAATAAACTTGAGACTTTTATAGGTGAATGGATGCAACTTGAGACTATGCTCACTAGTGAAATCAGTCAGACTCTCATGTGTAGACATTGTATTGTTTCCCTGGCATGAGAAACAAAAAGAGTAAATAAAGCCTCAAATGTAAAATAGATATTGTGAAATGGGAAGAAATTGTTAAAAAGGAAAAAGGAACTAAGATGGGGGTAAGGGTAAAGGAAGGAAGAGAAAGAAAAATGCAAGTTAGTTATACTATTAGTGTCTGTTCAAAGAAAAGGCAGGTTTGTGCTAATATTGATTGAAGAATTTTTATGCCCATATCTTGTACTCTGAATAACTACTTTAAGGACAGTAATACACAATGTGTTGACTATTGTCATTCTATCATTTGTTATGAAATTTTGTTTTATATTTTTTCCATAAAAAAAAAGCAAAACATGTTTTTCAATTATAATGAACTGACTTCATACAAGGAGTTTTCCCAATCAACCAGGCTAGTGATACTAGGGGCTTCTAATCTTTTCTGTGGATGGGGTCATGGCTACAAATGTAGTGAAGCATAGTTAGAAGGATTTTTTCTTTTCCTTTCTTTCTTCCTTCTTTCCTTCCTTCTTTTTTTGGGAGTGGGGGCAGGGTATCTTGTAATTTCATGCTTTACTTTGTATCTGTCTGTTGTACAGCCCTCTGGAATGGCAGCATGTTCTTCAGCTCTTTGTTTGTTTGTTTTCAGAAGTCTGCAAGCATCTAGATTAGGTCAAGTCTTGTCAATGCTCTGAGAGAGGCAAGACAGAAGATAGCCCCTTGGGTAGCCCCTGTGGAAAGTCAGAATCTTGCATGAGTAGTCCTGTTTTTCCTTTTTCCCTCTAGGAGGCAGTTGGGAGCTGGGAGTTGCCTTTTGACTGTGTGATTCTGTGCCTGTGAGAGAGGTCATGATTGGAATGTGTCATGAATTTCCCACTGATTGACAGAGTGTTAGCCTAGTGTCCATGAGAGGAAGAAGGTCTGTGTCTTTCAAGTCGGTCATGTTACTGATGGCACCTTCTCTAACTGCATAATTTCTAAGGAACTTGCTCCTTATAGGTTAGACTCTTCTCAGAGACCTTAGAACAGGCTACTTTATCACAACCTTGAGACCAGTACTGCATATGCTAAAAGAACTTTCTATGAAGAGATGGTAGAATTCAATTTTCAATATAAGATTTGTGCCTAGATCAAATCCCTCTGATATACAAGGGGTGACCAAAATATATGATGAATGCTTAAATTTTAAGGGTTAACCCTTCCATTATTCCCCCTCTCTTTGAACACAGGTATCCCATCTTTCTTGCCAATTACTGAAGAGTACTGGAAGTTCTCTTTTGTGAGTGTTTTTATGAGGTGTGATTAAAAACATGGTGAATGCTGCAACTGAGTAACATCCAATGGAAAAGAAGACCTATGAAAACATCACATTGTGTCCTCATCTACCTTATTTATCAGACCTGGTATAATGTGACTTCTGGCTCTTTCTCAAAGTTAAAGTGAACATGAATGGTAACTGTTTGTAATAGATTAGGGAGGCAGCCCGGAGGGTGCAAAAGAGAACTTTCAGACTGCTTCAGAAAATGGTAAGAACAATGAAATAATTGAATGGGAAACAATATTCCCAAAGTTATTCCTGAAAGCAATTATTACTCTGATATCAAAACCACAGAAGGATCTATCCAAAAAAAGAGAACTGCAAACTGATCTCCCTAATGAATGTATCCTCAACAAGATACTGGCACACAGGATGTAGCAAACCATCAAGAAGATTATACACCATGACCAAGTAGGATTCATCCCAAGGATGCAGGGATGGTTCAACATATGCAAATCAATATATGTGATGCACCATATTAATAGAATCAAGGACAAAAACCAAATATTCATCACAATAGATGCAGAAAAAGCATTTGACAAAGTCCAACACCCATTCATGATAAAAACTCTACAGAAAATTGGAATAGACTGTCTTTATCTTAATCTGATAAAAATCATCTTAAAAACCAGTGGCAAACATCATATTGAATGGGCAAAAATTGAAACCTTTCTCTCTGACATCAAGAACAAAATGAGGATGTCCACTATTGACACTTCTATCCAATATAGTTCTGGAAACATTAGCTTTGACAAAGGGGCTAAACACATTTGCTGGAAGAAAGAAAGCCTGTTTAATAAATGATGCTGGAAAAACTGGCTTTCCACATGCCAAAAACTAAAACTAGACCCATGTATATCATCATGTGTTAAATTAAAATAAAAATGTATCAAATATTTAGATAGTAAAACAGAAAAACTAAATCTGCTGGAAGAGAGAATAGGTACAACTTTTAAAGACATAGGTGTAGCCAAAGACATCATGAATAAAACCTCGACTGTATGGGAAATATTACAAAGAATGAACAAGTGGGATCTCATTAAAAAGCTTTTGCACAGCAATAGAAATCACCAACAGAGTGGAGAGACAACCTACAAAGTAGGAAAAAATACCTTACCCAGTTGTTCTTCAGACAAAAACTAATATCTAGAGCATATAAAGAATTGAAGAAAATCAGACCTCCCAAATTTAAAGACTCAATCCAAAAATGGGCATCTGAAATGAATAAGCACTTCTCAGAAGAAGTACAATTGGCAAATAAATACATAAAAAAATGTTCACCATCACTGATCATTCGAGAGATGCAAATTAAAGCAGCACTGAGATTCCAGCTCACTCCAGATAGAATGACTATTACCAACAAATGAACCAATAACAAATGCTGGCGGGGCTATGGTAAAAAAAGGAACTCTTCTCCACTGTTGGTGGGACTGTGGAAATCAGTCTTGAGATTTCCTCAAAAAACTAGAACTAGAAGTTCCATTTGACCTAGCTATTCCCCTTCATGTTAACTTCCTGAAATAATTAAAAGCATTATACCACAGTAATACATGTGTATGCATGTTTATAGCAGCACAGTTTGTAACAGCTAAATCTTGGAAACAACCGAAATGACAATCAACTGATGAATGGATAAAAAGGATGTGGCTTTTTTTTTGAATGCAATGGAGTACTACTCAGTCATAAAGAAAGAAAAACCTGAGACATTTATAGCTA
>RJWT010017488.1:0-19284 GCA_004365215.1 Cuniculus paca | reverse complement strand
AACTACAATAACAGTTCTCTTATAAAATCTATTCTTTGGTACTAACTTTAACCTTAATAGCAATGGGAAAGAAAATATTTCAGGAAATTATTTTTTGGGTTAGAATTCAGTTATATTTCTTTGTGGTAGAGGCAGAAATCTAAAGATGTCTCCCAAGATTCCTATTCCTTGGCTATTCAATCAAACATTAATCCAGGACTTATTATGAAGGGACGTTAGAGGTGAAGTTAAGATTACACATCAGATGACTTTGAAATAGATATTATCCTGGTGGACCTAACATAATTAGGTAAGCCCTTAAAAGCAGAAATGAAAGAATTAATGACATACGGCAAAAGAAAACAGATGAGGCAGAAGAGGAAGGCTGGAGAGACTTTAAGCAAAGAGCTCTACCCATTGTTACATCTTTAAAGATGGGAAGACAGCCTTGATCTAAGAAACCTGGACAGCCTCCAAAAGCTGAGAACAACCCACAGTCCAGCCAGCAAGGAAATGGAGATTTCAGTCATCAACTGAATACACAGAACTGAATTCTGACAACAGCCTGAAAGAGTCTGGAAGCCCATTCATTCCTAGAGCTCTAAAAACTGTCCTCAGGCACCTGACTTTTCCCTTGTGAAACCTGATGCAGAGTGTCAGCTTAGTGACATTACCCCTTGACTTCTGGCCTATGGAACTGTGAAATCAGGGTACAGATAACTGAGCACTGTTTTAAGTTGCTAAATTTGTGGTGATGTATTATGGGAGCACTGGAAAACTGATATATTTTCATAAATTATTTACTTCAAATGCGCTCTATTGAATCTCACTTTTCTGGCCCTTAATATAAATTTGGATAGAGATCATACATTTCCAGTCAGACTCAGTGAAACCCAGTTTAATTTATTTTTCTTGCCAGGCATGGTGGCTCACGCTTATAATCCCAGCACTTGGGAGGCTGAGACAGGAGGATCGTTGTGAGTTCGAGACCAGCTTGGGCTAAAAAGTGAGCTCAAGGCTAGCCTGAACAGCAGAGTGAGACCCTGTCTCAAAAAGACAAGGGCCGGGGATCTAGTTCAGTGGCCTAAGCGCCTGCTTGGCAAGCACAAGGTCATGAGTTCAATCCTCGGTGCCGCAAAAAAAAAAAAAAAAAAAAAAAATTAGTAATTTATTTTTACTATGAAAATGATTTAAAGAACAGTAAAGCAAATATCCTTATATCTATGTCTATATCTATGTCTATATCTATATCTCTATATCTATACAGTATTCATCAATTCTAACTTGACTCCAAAGACATCTGACAAAGTTTGGAGGTTTTGAGGGTTGTTTGTTTGTTTGTTTGTTTGTTTTGTGGTGGGGGCAGGTACTAGGGATTGAACCCAAGGCCTTCACACTAAGCTACATCCCCACAGTTTTTGTTTTGTTTCGTTGTCTTCTGAGAAAGGGTCTTGCTAAGCTGCCCAGGCTGGGTCAAACTTGAGATTCTTCTGCCTCAGCTTACCAAGTAGTTGGGATTACAAGTGTACACCACACCAACCAGCTAGAGAAACCTTTAGTTGTCATGACTGTGTGATGACACTGGTATCTAGTGGGTTAACCCTAAAGATTCTGCTGAACATTTTATAATGCAAAACACCACAAAATATTTACCTCTAAAACGTCAATAATGCTGATAAGAAACTCTGTTCTCTATATACATGTACATGTTTTCTTGAACTGTTGAAAATTACAGTCAGTATAATACTTTTTACCCTACTACTTCAGTTTGTATCTTTAAAAA
This sequence comes from Cuniculus paca, assembly GCA_004365215.1. NCBI lineage: Eukaryota > Metazoa > Chordata > Mammalia > Rodentia > Cuniculidae > Cuniculus > Cuniculus paca. The sequence goes on along the minus strand of RJWT010017488.1, from coordinate 17,522 downwards.
ACACAAACTCATATAGCACAATGATACAACAAGATTACCTAATATAAAGTTCATTTTCGAATTTCTCCTTTATCTCAAAAATATGTTTTATGGCTTTTAAAAAAATACAGGATTCAATCAGGGTACTTAGGCTGGCATGTTAATCAATATTTTAAATGTCGAATATAAGAAGCTCTGATTTTCAAACAATGGAGTTTAAGAAACAAAATGTGTCAGCTATAAGACCTGACGGTCTGCAACTCTAACACAATGTTACGTCTGAAATAGATGTACTAATTAATTCAGCAGGTTGTTAGTACATTAAAAATCTGTCTTGCAAGAATATCCTCAAACATGACTTCTCTGTTTTTAGGAAAGAAAGGGGAATTCTGTTTACAATAACTCCATGACGCCACTGAATAAACATCAAACTGAAACAATCGAGAAAGAACTCTTCCCTAAGAAGACACACAAACGAACAAAAAGCATGAGAAGATGTTCAACACTGCTAACTATCAGGAAAATGAAATCAAAACCACAATGAGATACCACTTCACACCAGTTAGGGTGGCCACGCCTCCATTTACAAAGACAGAAAATAACAAGAGATGAAGGGGATATGGAAAAATAGTAACCCTTGTAAACAGCTGAGAACATAAAAAAAGGTACAGCCATTTGTAAAACAGTATGGATGTTCCTCAAAAAACTAAAAAGTAGGGGCTGATAGTATAGCTCCATTGGTAGCTGCTTGCCCAGCATGCACTAGGCCTTGGGTTCAATACCCAGCTCCATAAAAAAGAAAAGAAATTAAAAATATAATTATTGTATGATCCAACAGTCTGAGACCTAAGTATTCAAAAAAACTGTAAGCAAGATCTCAGAGATACTTGCACCTCTGTGCTCACTTCAGCACTATTCAAAATAGCCAAGAAACTATGTAAACATTCATCAATTAATGAATGTATAAAGCACACTGCTATATACACCTACAACAGAATATTACTTACTCTATAAAAATAGAAAATTCTGTCATACCCTACGTATAATAACTCTACAACGTGGATGAACCTTGAGGGCATTATGCTGAATGAAATGAGACAGTCACAAAAAAGACAAATGCTGTATTGTATGATTTCATTTACATGAGGTATATAGCTAACCAAATTAATGAGAAACAGAAATTAGGATGTGGTTTCCCAAGAACTGAGGAATGAGAAGTAAATAGAGTTGTTTAATGGGTGGAGTTTCACTTTTGCAAGATAAGAAAGTTCTAGAGATCTGCTGCATGCAAGGTGCATACAGTTAACACTGCTGTACTGTATGCTTAAAACTGGTTAAAATGGTGACTTGACATCATACTTTTACCACAAAAAAACCCAAAACAAAACAGAAATGTAACCACAATACCATGACCATACCTAAGGAAATAACTTTTATTTCATTAAACACCCAATTGACAAAAAAAGAGCTACTTATTTCTAGAGATAAATTCATCTAACATTTTGGGTTACAAACATTCACATTACAAAGCCAGGAACGGTAGTACTCACCTAAAATTCTAGTTACTTGGGTAGCTGAGGCAAGAGGATTCAGAACAAGAATTCAAGGCCAGCCTGGGCAATACAGTGAGACCCCATCTCAAAAAAATAAAATTTCTAGACCCATACACTTTGTAGATAAAAAGATTTTAATGGAAAATTGTTCACAAAGTATTTGTCTAGAAATGCATATGTTAAAATAAGCTAAGAGTCTGCCTTTTCAATTAAAAAGTATAAAAAGTTGGCATTTAAATAGTTTTGTTTTGTTTTGTTTTTTGCGGTACAGGAGAGCGAACTCATGACCTCGTGCTTGCCAGGCAGGCGGTTAGGCCACTGAGCTAGATCTCCAGCAATAGTATAGTTTTTAGAAACAATTTTAACAAAAAAAGTGTTAAAATGTACCTACCTACTAAAAAATAATTTTTTTTCTTTTGCAGTACTGAAGATTGAACCCACAGCCTAACCTATGCCAGTCAAGCACTCTACCACTGAGCTACTTCCCCAGCCATTTTTACATTTTTATTTCATTCATTCATTCTTTTTTTTTTTTTCATTCTGAGACAAAATAAAATTTCTCAGACTGGCCCCAAACTTGGGTCTACCTTCCAAGTAGCCGGGATTACAAGTTTGCCACCATGCTTGGTAAAAATGAAACTTACAGAGAGTAAAAACAAGGTAAAAATGAAACTTATAGAGAGTAAAAACAACAAGATAAAACGGAGCACTCTACACAAAAATGCATACACAGATGTTTATATAGCAGCTTTATTTATAATTGTCAAATATTGGAAACAACTAGGATTTCCTTCAATAAGTGAATGGGCAATAAATTGTGGTATGGATAATGGAAGAGTATTTAGTTGTTGTAGTTGTTGTTGTTGTTTTAAAGAATATTGAGCAGTGGAAAATCCTGGAGGAAATTTAAATGGATCTTAGTAAATAAAAGAAACCAATCTGAAAAGTGTATCTACTATATGATTTTAGTTATATGATATTCTGGAAAAAGGTAAACTATGGAAGTAGTAAGATTAGTGGACGCAAAGGCTTACCAGGGAGACAGTGATGAATAAGTGGAACACAGAAGATTTTTAAGACAGTGATACTACTCTGTAAGGTAGATACATGTCATTATATTTGCCAAATATCACAATATACAATGCAACGGTGAACCCTAATGTAAACAGTGGACTTTGGGTGAGTGTGTTACGTGTGGCTTTGCTGACTATTAAGAAATGTACCATTTGGGTAGACTCTGTTGATAATGAAAAAGAGTATGGATGTGTGAGGCTATGAGAAATCTCTGCTTTCTCTCAATTATGCTATGAATTTAAAACTGCCCCAGAAAATTAAATCTTTAAATTAAAAAAATAAAATACCCTTGGGCACTAAAAAGACTACAACAAATAAACACTTTCTATTCTGTGCACCAGTCTCAAAGTGTGGCAAGACCTGGGTGTGGTGGCACAAACGGCTGTAATCCCAGTACTCTATGAGCCTGAGGCAGGAAGATCGCAAATTCAAGTACGCCCTTGGCAGTTTGACAATTTAGCAAGACACTGTCTCAAAATAAAACAAAAAAAATTTTTTAAAGGCTGGGGAAGTAGCTTAGTAAGAAAGCCCTGGGTTCAATTCCAATACTGGAGGGAAAAAAAAGTGTGGTGAGGATGAAATTTGCCTGAGAATTTATTATTTCTTTGAGTTGCTAATAGAAAAGCAACTAAGGGAAATGTAAAGTGGCTAGATATAATTCCATGCTTGAATTTAAGACATTATGAGATGCACAAATGCTCTCTGTATATAATCAGTCTCAGAAAGCTAATCATAGCCTTGGAAATTTAATTTCAGGCATAGCCAAAAACACAGGCCTTTTCTCTCTATGGCCTTTCAGGGACAGACAGTAACCTCCAGCTGTAATCATCCTTAGATTTAAAATAATCCCAGAGTCTGAAAATGGGCAAGAAGCCATCGTGCTCTTACAAGAGTGTCAACATTATTAGTATTACCAGTTAATCTATATTAATAACCCTATCTGTCACTAAATCCCACAAAATAGGTACATCCATTTAGCTAGAAATGAAACCATATTCTTTTTCTTTTTTCTTTTTTTGAGACAGGGTCTCATTATGCAGTTCAGGTTGGCCTTGGGCTCACTTTGTATCCAGGCTGGTCTTGAACTTGCAATGATCCTCTTGCCTCAGACTCCCAAATGGTGGGATTATAGGAGTGTGCCACCACGCCCGGCTTTGAGACCATATTCTTAAGTGAAATAAATAGGACACACATGTTTAAATACCACATTGTTTCTCTGGTATGAGAAACTGAAAGTGTAAATAAGGATCAAAATGTATAACAGACATTGAGAAATGGGAAGAAAATGCTCAAATGAAAAGGAGAACAGGGGAGGAGGGAGGAGGAAAAGAAGGAAAGGACAAGGAAAAAATGGAAATAAAGTTTTTATAAATAAGGACAGGAGCCGGGCATGGTGGCTCACACCTGCAATCCCAGCACTCGGGAGGCTGAGACAGGCGGCTGGTCATGAGTTCAAGACCAGCCTGGGCTACAAAGTGAGCTCAAGGCCAGCCTGAATGGCATAGTGAGACCCTGTCTCAAAAACACCAGGGCCTGGGATCTAGCTCAGCGGCCTAAGCGCCTGCCTGGCAAGCGCAAGGTTGTAAGTTCAATCCCCAGTGCCGCCAAAAAAAAAAAAAATAATAAGGACAGGAAAGGGAATGGGAAAAAAGAAGCAAGATCTATCATATATAGGTGCAAATTCCCTACAATGAAGGCCAATAATACGTATATTTAAAATGTACCAATAAAAATAAATTCATTTTTAAAATACCATGAAATATCCACACTAAGTTATAAAAAAACCAAACTACCTGGAAGTACTAATATAAGCAAACAAGCCAAGTATCACAAATGTTAAACAAGCACCAACAGCCTAATTAGGACACACCATTCATCCATTCATCCATGACAGCTCTACTGAACATATACTGAAATTGCCAGAGTAGTTATTTTTAAGGTGAAGTTTCAGATTTAAAACTTTTGGCCAGGTGTTGTGGTACACACTTGTAGTCTCAGCACTTGCAGGATTGCTGAGTTCAAGGCCACCCTCAACAACCTAATAAATTCAAGACCAGCCTGAGCTACATAGCTATAGATATGTAGCAAAAACCCTTTCTCAAAACCAAACAACAACAAGAAAAACCCCCCACAAATTTAAAATTTTTAAAAGGTAAAGGTTTTGAAAATCTTCAAAGGACCCTAGTATCTCAGACTTCGAATTCCATTACAATGACATCATCTTTTCATTTGCAACAGGGCATGGGCTAAATGAATGGAGTGGAAAATGTATATAATCTAAGTATAGTGAATTACCCTAAATTGTCTTAACTTTCATTATCCTGGGACTTAATGATAGTGAGAGGGAAGCAGGTATTTTAGACCAAATCCAACAAATTATAGGGCTGCTGTGTTATCAGTCTCAATCAGACTGAGTGAACTCTAAACAAAGCAGATCCAATTTGTAGAAAAGCACTTCTGAAAACCCTCAAATGCAGGTGCCATGCTAGGTTACCACACCTAAGCAGGCCATTACGGTCAGTGGAAGCAAAATACCACCTAAAATGATTTCAACTAGCTAACACACCTACAGTTTCTCATCCGAGACAGGATTGAGCTCTGTTCAATAAACTGTGACATGCCGGGCCTGGTGGTGCACGCCTGCCAATTCCAGCACTCAGGAGGCTGAGGCAGGAGGATTGTTATGAGTTTGAGACCAGCCTGGGCTACAAAGTGAGCTCAAGGCCAGCCTGAACGGCACAGAGAGACCCTGTCTCAAAAAGACAAGGGCCAGGAATCTAGCTCAGTGGCCTAAGCACCTGCCTGGAAAGCGCGAGATTATGAGTTCGATCCCTGGTGCTGCAAAAAAAATAAAAATAAAAAATAAATAAACTGTGACACTGGGCATGGTGGCACACGCCTGTAATCCCAGCACTCAGGAAGTTGAGGCAGGAGGATTGTTCCAAATTCGAGACCAGCCTGGGCTACAAAGTGAGCTCAAGGCCAGCTGAATTGCATAGCGAGACCCTGTCTCAAAGATAAAAAATAAATAAAATAAAATAATATAAAGCAAATCAAAATCAATAAGCTGTGACATTTGGTCAGTTCAGGAAGTGCTATTTCCCAGGTAAATATTCAATAAAACCAGAGGAAAGGGTAGAAGTGTAAATTAGTTTACTCTGGGAATGATGCTTTGCCACAAGAGGCTTGGATGTTGGCTACCTGTATTTAGAGAGGCTGCAACCTCTCCTGGTTCTCAGGCTGCACATTGTGCCTGCACTGCTCGCCTGTAAGCAAGTGCTTCCTGTTTCAAAAAGCCACCTTGGTTGCTGCAGCAAGGGACAGACACAAGGACCGCCATGGAATAAACTCACTCCCTTTCTTTCATCCAGTGGTTTGTAGCACATTCATAAAGTTGTGCAACCATCACCACTATAAATGTTATAAATTTTACATTTTCATCTCCCCAAAATACCCACTTTCCCATGCATTCACTTCATTTTCCACCAACCTTCTGGCTTGAGACAACCACTAATCTATTTTATGTCCTTATAGATTTTCCCATTTTGGACATTTCACATAAATATAAGTATAAAATGTTTTTCTGTAAATCATATGATATATTTAATGTTTCAAGGTTCATCCATGTTAAAATATGTTATCAGTGTTTCATTTCACTTTAGTACTGAATAGTATTCTACTGCATGGATATGTCCCATGTGCTATATAAACAAACGTAAACATAGTGATTAGTTGCCCATATCTGCCCAAACTACCTATCATAGCTGAAATTATATCATTAATTACAAAATTCCAAGTTTTCTAGAAACATTATCAGCTACCACAGTGACATCTCAATTAATAAAAACACTAGGAATTAAGTTCCTTTATAAGTCAAATGCGTGAAAGTTTTTCCCTGTAAGTTGTAAGGGAAAAAAGAATTTGAAAGTTCTAAGGCCTGAACACCTCAGGACATAAACGATCTTTGCACTCAGTTGAAGACAAAGAGCAAAACTCCAAGTGTACAAAGATGGTCTCTCAAACCTGCTTTTCCTCTTGCTAAGCCCTTCACATCTTCCTCCTTTGAAATAAATCTAGTTCTGTCCTACAATCTTTTTTCTACCCATAAACAAAATAAGATCTCTTATACATGTGGAATAATTAAAGCCTCATTCTAAATTAAAATACAGTCATGCAGACATATTAGTTAAACAATACATTTTATTCCGAGACATTCTTCCAAAACATGCAATGAGAATTGGTTTCTCCTTGTATAGGAATTTCAGGAATGAGCAAGTTGGTAAAGGAAGAGTTTTTTTTTTTGTTCTTGCCATGAGACCCTCTCAGATCACAAAAAACCCTCTACATGACAAATCAGATTTAGTCAGTACTCTCAGGATGATGCATAACTAGCAAGAAAATGGAGAAAAAAATTAAGAAACTGTTATTAATTTTGTTCCTTATGATAATGGTACTGAGGTTACATCTAAGAGTATCCTTATATTTTAGAAATGAATACTAAGGTATGTAGATGATGTGCTATCCAAGATTTGCTTTAAAATACTTTCGAAGGGGTATGGGGATGGGGAATGAAATACAATCTTAATAATTATTCAGGGCAGGTGATGGGCACATGGAATTCATTATTTCTGTTTTCTATATGTATAAACATTTCCAAAATAATATAATTTTAAAAGATAACCAAATTGTTCTCTCAATTAACAGTTTGCTCTGTTTTTCCTTCTTTCTTTGGTTCTAGGGATTAAACCCAGGAACTATGCCCTCAACATCCCCAGACTTCTTTTTAAATTTTGAGACAGGGTCTTGCTAAGTTGCTAAACTGACCAGTCTGGGTGCAAACTTTCCATTCTCAGGCCTCAGCCTCCCCAAATGGTCAAATTACAGGCTTGTGCCACCATACCCAATCCCTTTTTCACTAGTAACTGGTTGTCACTACATATTCTCAGAGAATATATATGTCTGTTTCCCTAACTAGACCTTAAACTTACAGAGGACCACAAAGTTGTTTGCTTACTAGTTCTCTCAGAATCCTCACTGCCTCACAACTGAGGGTATGTGACAGACATCCAACAAATATGTATTAAGTAATTGACTGAATCAATAAAATAAGTCATAGGATGCACCTAGGTCAATAAATGTTCTACAAATAAAAGGCAGGCGTAGAAAGTCTAAAACTTTTAATTGTGGGGATTCAATGCATTTACCTATAAGAATTTATCATTTAAGTTCATATGTTTTTTATTAAAAATGTAGAGGTGTCACAAAACAAATTTGACTCATTTAGCTTAGTCGACTAGATTCATGTGTACACAGTCAGTTAAGAACCCTAACCTGTATGATATGGAAACCAAAGAATCAAAAAGTTAAGTAATATTTCAAGGTCATAATAAACTAGATGCACAAATGTGAACAGAACTCAAGTCTGTTCTCATGCCTCATTCTGTTACTGAAGGATATTTTATTGTAAAAAAAATATATGTATATAATAAAAAGGGAAATGAATATTGTATATATTACCTCCACTTTTTGTGGCTGAGAATGTAGCTGTATAATAGTCTCAGTTGAAATAGTTTGAATTTGCCCCCAAACAATTTTGAGGTTGAAGCACCTGCTGGTAGATGAAGTGTAAAAAGCAGTTATTAGGCAATAGGGAGTGGAAGAAGATAGGACACTTGAGTAATTTCAAGACCCTAAAAAAAAAAAATCTGGTTGAGCTAGAATGGTGTGGGATAACTAACAAAAAATTCACAAAAAATAAATATTAATGCTAAGATGTATAAAACATTAGTCACTTGGAATTCTAACTGCTAGGTTTATATTTCTTTTTTAATCTATAATACTATGCATTATAATGTGATAGCCTACAAAGTTTTAGTCCAGTAAGTATTTTACATAGAAATAACCTATTAAAATATCACTATACCCCAAATCCTTTTAAAATGCTTTAAACTATTACCTTAACTTGGCAATAGAAATGATGTGCAAATTTAGTCAAAAATGTCAAATGTTTGCCATTTACAGAAGCATGACTATTTCTAAAACTAATCTTAGCCCATCTGAAAGCCCGCGTGCGGCAGTACCAAAGAATGTGTCACATTTGTGAAAAGCATTTGTAGCCAGAAGAGTTAAAAGTCTAAAATAAAGTCTAGAGACTCAGGTAATTTTAGTAAAAACACTTTAAGTATCTCAAGATTCTTTCTCTGGGAATAGTCTGGAAAGATTTTTCTCTGTAAAGCTCCAGATGGGGTTATTTACCTGGCCTGAATTCTATCCTGGGTTGCAGTACTGTTACTCAAGGCACTGGTGGCACTACTGCAAAGACTCAGAACATCCTGCTTTATTCCTACCCCTTAATATCGTGAGCTGTCAAATCATGTTTCCAATTTACAGTATATCACTCATTTCAGGGTGATGATTTACATGCAGGATTATCGAACAAAAATATGATATACACGCCCCACGACGGTCTCTTATCAACTTTTTTCATAATTTTTAAAAGCACCAGGTGACTCAAAATAACCTACCAATACTGTTAAGCCTTTTAATGTAAGCAGTGAAGTAGTGTCCTCTGAACGTTCGTAACACTGCCGACCCAAGCGAGGCATTGATTTGTAGTTGTTTTTCCATCGGAATGATGGATTTGCGCTCAGCCACTCGCGGTGTCTACTAGGTCCCCCTGGTGACCAAACAGTACACGAAGGCAGTAGTAGGGTTTGAAGGCATAGACTGGTGGCGGAACAGAAGATGGAACGGGAAACCGTGAAAAATTAACACTCGAACTGTACACACGACATGACTGAGAATTACGCTTGTCCTTCTTGGGGTACCGGAGAGCCACACGCCAGCCACTGTCCCCTTTCCTTTTCAGAAGCAAATACCCACCGCCCTTTTAAATCGCGGGTGTGACGGGCAGACCAAACCCACGGGCTCCGCACCACGCACACGCCGCTTTTCCGGGCTCAGGGAAACGCTGATGTGACAAACTGTCATCATTTTCTAAAATATGGAGGAATGACACACCACCTTTCCTCCCGCTGCCCGAAGACCCGAGACGCAGAGTCAGAAGAGCCGGCCTGGGGGTGCACCTGGGAGGGGGAGCCCGGGAAGCCCCGGCAGAAGGCGGCAGCGCATCCCGAGCTCGGGCTGGCGGGGCGCAGAGCCTGGCGGCGCGCGGGGCAGCGCCGGGTCGGTCGCGGGCTCTCGGGGTGTTCGGGGCGCGAGGGCAAACCGGGGGCGGGTGGGGGACGACCCGGGCTCCCGGCGGCGCCGGCCGGGGCGCAGAACCTCGGCGGGGGGCGCGGGCTGCGGCGCCCGGACGCCGGGGAGGGCGCCCCGCCAGGTGCCGGACGGCAGGGGGCGGCGGGGTCCCGGCGGGCGCCGACCCCAGCGCGAGGGGCGGGCGGTCCCGCGTGCCCGGAGCGCGCGCCCTGGTTGGGAGGCGGCCGCCGCCGGCCTACCTGAAGGTAATAGGGTTTCCTCAGCCAGGCCCCCGGGCAGAGACTCCTCGCCATGGTAATCACACATCGCCCCGCCGCGCCGCAGTCGGAGGCGGACCCGAGCGCAGGCGGCCCGGCTCCCCGCCTCCCGCCGCTCCCCGCCCCCGGCTGGCCGGGCCCGCCCACTCCCCCGCCCCCGCCGCAGCCCCGCTGCAGTGACGGCGGCGGGCGGCCCGAGGCCCGGCCTCCTGCTCAGTTCGTCGAGCCGCGGCTGCTGTCAGAGCGCCCGCCGCGACTCCTCCATAAAGGGGAGTCGCGCCCCGTCTCCGCCGACACAAACCCGACAGCGCCGAGCGCTTAAAGGGGAGGTGCGCGGAGGAGGGGGAGGCGCCGGGGAGCGCGGGCGTTGCGCGCTCAGCTCCGCGCGGGGCGGGCAGGAACCCGCACCGCGTTGCGCCGGGCCCTCCGCGAGCGCGGTTCTCGCCGCCTGCTCCCGCCCTGCGCGCGGCTGCGTGTCCCGCCACCCTCTCCCCGGGGCGGAGGACTGGCCCTCGCCCTGGACTCGCTCCTGGAGTCGGGACGTGTCTGAGCGGGTTGCACCGAAATTGAGATCAAGCTCCGGGCTTCTTCCCTGAGGATGGGCTGGCTCTGCCTAGCGCGCAGGGTCGCACGGCGGCAGGGGGGATGGGGGGCGGCGGACCGCGAGGTGCGAGCCCTGCGCCCACCGCGGACCGCGCTCCGCTCTGCCGAGCTCAGGGTGGCCCCCGCCTCGCAGGAATGTGCTCTGCGCCCACCGCGGATGCAACTTCTTCTCTGCTGAGCTTCGTGCGCCCCCTGCCCCCTAAATCCAGTTGACCTCTGCTCTTCAACTTTTTTTTTATGTACTGTTTTATCTTTTGTGTTGTATTGCTTTTAAGACAACTTCAGCTTTTCCTAGCCCCACCCCAGAACTCTGATTCATAAGGGGAAAAAATATGCTGAATTGAATACATTTTTGAAGGCAGGAGACCTAGGACGTGGCATAGTTTCTCAGTTAAGGATACATAACAGGGTGTGGTGACTTTGACAGTTAGGTCCAAATAAGGAAAAAGAGCCACCCTAGTGGGAGAACAGCTGTTGATACGAGTGACTTGTGGAAGGAGATGCGGTTTTCACTTCATCTTACCCCACATGCCACGTTTTCACATAATGCCAACAAAGTTTAGGTGGCCATTTAGAACTCCCTCGGGCCTGTTGCTCTGAGAAGTGGTTCCCCAGAGGCACACCTCCACTCACACGTGAGTTTTTACATAACCCTTGCTCTGGTGCTTTCAGTTTCTGGAGCCAAGGGTTTTTAACCTTGGTGTTTTGGTTTGCAAATTAACCCACTTTTCGTTGATTTTCACTTTGAGACTTCAGTATAGTAAGGATAGAGTCATCTGGTTTTACCAACTCATTCAACAAATATTTACGCAGTATGTAGACATTGTTCAAGTTGTTCTGGCTGTATACACACACAAAAAATCTACCCTTGTGGATAATTTAGGAGTGGGATAGAGAAACAACAAATGTAATCAATATAGAAAATCATATAGGATAAGAAACCTGATAAAAGATTATGGGGAAAATACAAAGGAGATAGAGAACAGAACAAGTAAAATAGGTTTGAGGGAAAAAAATCAGGAATTCAGTTTTCTAAACTGCATTTGAGGTATTTATTAGATATGGAAGTGGAGAGCTGGGCGTGGTGGTGTATGCCTGTAATTGCGGCCCTTGAGAAACTGAGACAGGAGGATTGCAGCAAGTTCAAGGTCAGCCTGGGCTACTCAGAGTTCAAGGACAAGCTGAACTGCCTAGCAAGACCCAAAACAAAAACAAAACAAACCAAAAAATTGAAGTAGAGATCTTGAATAGACTTATATAAGAGATGGAGTTGAGGACAATGGTCCAAGCTAGAGATATATGAGTGATATCAGCATTTACATAGTATTTAAAGCCATATGATTGGATAAGGTCATCAAAGGAGTGAGTGTAAGTAAAAGGGAAGAGACCAAAGATTAAGTCCTTTGAGGTAATGCAAATTTAAGGGAGAAATGAACTAGCCAGCAGAGGACACTGAGGAGTAGCAGCCATGAAAGAGAACAAAGGGCTGAGCATGTAGTACAGGGCTGGGGCATTTGCCCAGCATGCTGAGACCCTGGGTATAATCCCAAGAACTGCCATTCCCTGCGAAGGGAAGCCCTAAAATGGGACAGTCAGTAGGGGTTGAAGTGGAGTCAAAAACAGATTGAAAAAAGTTGAAAAAATTTTTATGCTTGCTGAGTGCCATTAAGGGCCCACTTGAGCTCGTGGACGTTTATTTAAGTAGGACAAGTCAGTGTGATTATGTTTTTTTTTTTTCTCCAGCAATAATCAGCTCCTAGGATGCAGACACAGAGTAGCTGAGAATTTTATTTAATCGAATTTAACCAAGAGACTAAGAGTAAGGAGAGAGGAGCAAGACATAAGCAAGGGAGTAATTACAATTCGCCATAGAATTTATGGCAAAAGAAGAGTGGATATGATGAGGTTCAGGACAATGAAAAGTTGGCAGGATCAATGAAAATTTGTATGGGCAGCAGGGATTATAGCAGTAAAGGGAAAAGAAGAAATGATCTAGAAAGAGGAGGTGTATAATAGTCTTCACGGTTTTATTTGACAGTTTTCAACCCCTACTACTCACTTCCTTTTGTGTCCCACATCTGGGCAAGGTGGTGAGAAAACCCAGGTGCCTTTGGTGCAAGCAGGAAGTTCCATCCCCCAACTACCATGAAACCCTAAAATGGTCTCCTTTCTCTGCTCCCTTAAACTATTTATGGGCCAGCCAGGGACCTGCTGTCCCCAGAGAACTTCATGATGTGAATAATAAACCTTTTCTCTCTGGGTGCATGTATAGTGTCAGCAGCCTTGGCGTCCAAGCCCAAATTGACGTGGAGGAATCCATCCCATTTTTGCACAATGGCCACAATGTCATTAGAGTGGAATGTCATTAGAGTGGAATGCATCAAATTGAAATCATGAAAGAGTTATAATAAAGTCTAGGTTGGGATGACAGGGAGTGATGAAGGATATAGAACGTAGGATCACTGGAAGAGAGTCAAGGTCAGGATTATAAATTCGTATATTAAAAGCAGGACTTAGGACAAGAGGAGTGCTAGGAAGGATGCCAGTAGCAAAAGCTAAAGTCACTGAAAAATAAGACATAGTGATCTCTGTGCATGAGCAGGTGGCTACAACAATAAGGAAAGTGAGCAACAACATTAGAGAACACGAGTTAAAAAAGAAATATCAGGCAGGGGAGGAAGTGGGGAGGAACAGCCTGGTGGAGAAGCAATGAAGAGCAAGGAGGAGCCCTCTCCCACCCCCAAGTCCAGGGCTATGAAGAAGCTCTCTGGGAAGCCTGAAGGGACATCAGGTCTGCAGAACTGGGTCAGGTTGGCTTTAGAACAAGAAGGTAAGGGAAATATTCAGAGCCGAGACTGCCCGAGGGCATGGTGGAGGACCCTTGGGAGGTGGGGGTGGTGAGGAAAGGCTTCACAATAGATGATGTGAAGAGCCTTGAGTGATTCAGTAGGTGGGAGATGAAGGGTGGCCTGGGAGTCAGGGATTTCTTATAGCAATGGATGTAAGTTCGAATAACAAGGACAAAGATTGAATAAAATAAAAATAGATTGGACCTAGGTAATAAAACCAAAACAGTCTTCGGAAGAATCAAGTTAGGTAAAACTCTTGAAGACATAGACATAGGCAAGGATTTTCTGAACAGAACCTCAGTTGCACAAGAAATAACACAAAGAATTAATAAATGGGACTATATATTGAATTAAGTTTTTATACAGAAAAGGACACAAGCAACAGAATGAAGAGACAACCCACAGAATGAGAAAAATTTTGCTAGCTACTTCTCAGATAGGGCTAATATCTAGAATATATAAAGAACTCAAAAATGTTAGACCCCCCTCAAAGATAAAAGACCTAATGAAGAAATGGGTGAATGAAATGAATAGACACTTCACAGAAGTATAAATGGATAACAAATACATGAAGAAATCCTCAACATCGCTGGCCATTAGATAAATGCAAAGTAAAACAATGCTAAGATTTAATGTTATTCCAGAAAGAATGATTGTCTTCAAGAACTAAAAAAAAAAAAAAAAAAAAAAATTTTGGCAAAGCTGGAGTGGGAGGAGGAACCCTTCTATGTTGTTGGTGGGAGTGTAAACTTGTACAACCAGTAAGGAAATCAGGTTGGAGATTTCTCAAAAAATTACAAACAGAAATTCCATTCCCCTTCTAGGTATCTTTCCAAAACAGTTAAAGACACTATATTATAGTGATATATGCATATTTATCGTATTTCTAGCAATACAACTCATTATAGCTAAATCTTGGTAGCAGCCTGTATTTCCATCAACAGATGAATGGATAAAGAAAATGTGATATTTACCTGCAGTGGAGTACTATTCTGCCATAAAAAATGATAAAAAGTGAGTCATTTATAGCGAAACAGATGTACCTTGAGATTATAATGTTAAATGAAATACATCAGACACATGAGGTAAAATATCACAATTTTGCTTATATGAGAAGCCCGAAGTATAAATAATTTAAAGAGTTAAATAAAAGATAGATATTAGGAGATAGACTTCTTGCAAATGGGAAAGGGGTGTAGAGATGGAGGGGGGGAGTAGGAAGAGAAAGGAAGGTAAAGTAAAAAGGAATAAACTGTGATTATGTGCACGCATTCCCCATGCATTCATTATGTATCACAAACGTGCTAATTTAAAAAATTAGTGTTCTTTGATCTTTTTTGTGTGCACAGTTCCAAAGGAATTTTGAAAAATGCATGGATCTGTTTCCCAGTATTTTATGTAGACATTTAATTTTTTTCATAAAATTAAACAGTTGTAAAGGAAATAATTTCCAGTTTTGTGATATACATACTGGCATTTAAAATTAAAACTGTCAGCTAGGTGTGGTGGCACATGGCTATAATCCCAACTTGCTGGGAGTCTGAGGCAGGAAGGTCATAAATTCAAGCCCAACCTGGACAATTTAGTAACTTAGTGAACACTATCTCAAAAAAAAAACAAAACTGGGGATATAATTCAATGTAAAGGTCCCGGGTTCAATCCCCAGTACCAAAACTAAAACAAAAATAAAACACACACACACAGGTACATAAACTGTCCCACATTTCTTAACTCTGTTATATTCTAATGGAATCTAACTATGTTATAGTCTAACAGAATATAAACACTGTGGCAATATGATACCATTTAAAGAATATCATTCATTTAAAAAGTAAATAAAGTTATTTCTTTAGCTACCAGAAATGTAACATTGTTCCCTTTTCTCAAACTTTTATGATTCTATTATCCTCATAGAATTTTGTACTATTATGTTTTCATGCTTTCTAATTTGTTTTTCAACCTATCCTACTTCTCTGTAATAAAATTATCATTTTATTATTTTTATTTTACATTTTTGTTTTAATTTTTGAACATGTAATACTTTCACCCAAAAATAAAAACTAGCACAAGGGTTGTAGCTCAGTGGTTGGGTACTTGCCTAGAATGGTTTGATCCCCAGTACCACAAAAAATAAACTGTAAATAAAAATAAAAACTAAAGATTATTACATTGAGAAGAGTTATTCCCACATCCATACCTTTCTACCTTGTCTCAACCCTCCAAAGGCAATCACTTTTATTAATTTTAAATTCATTCTTTCAGGGCCAGTGTTTCTTTATATAAATAAAAGCAGAAGTGAATATATATTTACAACAATTGAACATATATTTTCTTCCCCTTTACATAAAGATGAGTTACTTTATTGCATTTTTAAAATGGCAGAATGAAAATCTAATTAATGAAAATGTACTAGTTAGACCAACATTATATCACACCCTCCAGAAGAACTCTCCTTTCCCTTTTGCTTTAACAGTAGGATTAACTCACAGAATACAACTTATATTCTTCAAGAATATTTCAGAAACTCATGGTGCTCTTAGTTCTTGAATTTAATAACAACACAGGTTGCTGTTAATAGCAAGCGTAGGCAGATACGTTTTGTTTGGCTAGTGCCACATTTACAAATTGGGACATTTTACATAAATGTCAGATTTCTGGCTCTTTTTAAAACTAGAAGCTTGGCTGATCAAGCCTTTCATTCACACACCAAACAAGGGGTTGGTACAGCCTCTGTGTGGCACCTGTGCTCTGTGGTTTGTCACAGTCCCTCTCCACGGTGTTCCTCTTCCAGCCCCCGGCATTTATTTATTTGTGTTGTGTGGTCTCTGTTGACATTTGGCTTAGTGACCTCTGAGTTAGAGTTATAGCAAGTGATTTGGCAAAGTAGATTTCAACAGAAGCTTCCTGGACTTCAGATTAAGAAACAAGAAAGGGACTAGTTAAGAGGGAAGAAAGTAGGTTCTGGAGTAATGGTTCTATTAAAAAAGAACCCAAGGGGAAGAGGTATTGCTCAGTGGTATAGCATTTACCTAGCAAGATCAAGGCCCTCAGTTGTACCCCAGTACCACAATAAACAAACAAGCAAAATTAAAAGCTTTTACCTGAAATAATTCCCCCAGATAACAGAATCAGCTGGGCCTGGTGGCACATGCCTATAATCCCAGCACTTGGGAGGCTGAGACAGGAGTATCACTGTGAGTTCAAGACCAGCAGGGGCTACCAAGTGAGTTCAAGGCCAGCTTGAACTGCATAGTGAAATCCTGTCTCAAAAAGACCAAAAAAAGACCAAACAAACAAACCAACAACAACAACAAAAATAAAAACCCAAAACAGAATCAAGGAATAAATACCTTTTTTTTTTTTTCCGAGATGTAAGTTTGAGATGTAATTCAGGCTGCTGCTGAACTCACTATGTACCCCAGTCTGGCCTCAAACTTATGACGGTCCTCTTGCTTGTCTCCAAAGTGCTGGAATTACATGTGTACACAACTACATCCAGTTTAAATAAGTACTTTCAGTATGTCTTGGGGCCTTTAGTTACCTGTTTATGCCACCAGATAGTGCAGGGTGAGGTGGTGATTGAATTTGTACTCAAGGAAAAGTGAAATCTGTTGTGATTTAGTTGTTAGAATCTAGACTAAAATGAGAGATAGGGCTCTTTTAAAATCTTCTATGAAAGGGCTGGAGATCTAGCTCAGTGGTCTAAGTGCCTGCCCGGCAAGCACAACGTCGTGAATTCAATCCCCGGTGCCGCAAAAAAAAAAAAAAAAAAAAAAAATCTTCTATGAAAAGGTACATTGGATATTGGAACAAAAAATACAATGGCTCTAATTTTCCACTGACACCACCACCAAATATTAAGAATCTTTTGCATCTACAATGTTATAAAATGCCATTCTGAATTTGGACTACAAAATATTTATCATGACATAGAGCAAATGCTTTGTGAGTCTGGTTTCAATATGGAATGCAATATTTTAAAAAGTCAT